>BCNH02000007.1:12571476-12590471 GCA_001662345.2 Metrosideros polymorpha var. glaberrima | reverse complement strand
TTAACTAATTATGTGTCTAGGACGGCCAACATTGACAATCATCCTATTTTTGTTTATTCCGTTAGATTCAGTCTCTGGTGTTTTTCACTAGCTGATTAGAAAATAAATAAATAATAATAAGGTTCTCTCCATGAAAACTTAATAGAAGAGAATTAGCTTTACCAGATGCGTTTGTGCGGATCCTAGACTCAGGTGTGCAAATTTCTTGAAGGCGTTGGATGTGGTGCGAGTCGAGAACCGACTGACTCGCATCAACTATAAGAATTTCTTCATCCCAATCACATCGAGCAATTACAAAAATCCCACATTTCTGGGTGGCGCGGCGACGTAAAAGGAAGGTGGTTAGCTTAACTCAACCTGCTCAGATAAAAATAGGAGGAAAAAAGAAAGGAAGAGGAAAACCGAGGACGAAGGGATTGGGCTGCTTTCAGTCTAAAACTTCTTATTGGGCCTCAGTTCACACGCGGACATCATGAGGCATCGGACAATAATGGGCCCGGCCCACGATGCTTTGCGGATTTCTTAGCCAGAAAAGCCCATCATGCCTTGGAAGTGCGTCCGAATCGAAAGTTTTCTGTTTTGGGGCTAAAAATAGAGAGAAGAAAAAGGAAAAATTTTACTTGCTCCGTTCGAGTGCATGTCAGCCTATTTCACATACACAGCCCGGCGAGGATGGGCCCACCCGATTACACGATGCATGTGAATTGGGCTCACGCACGCTCGAAGTAGGCACTACCTGCTCCTACTGTATAGGAGGTTCGAAACTTTTTCAGTATAAATCTCCACTAAATACCATGGTCTCCTCTTCGATGTACACATCCGTAATTACTTGAGAACACAAGTTAGTACCTTCCATAGGCGCCTTCAAGAGAATGTCCAAAACGTGACAATCGGAACTCGGATCTCGAGAGAATGGACACAGATTTTGCCACTCGACCAACATTCGAGTTTGGCGGCTTCCCAGAAAAGGAGGAAGGGGAACAGAAGCGAGTGTGAAAAATAAAGAAAGATTTGAAACTTGTGAAAATCTTTAAAATTCGATCTAAATTACAAGTGAACCGTCGATTTTGGCGGGCCCATAATTTGTGACGGTCCAAATTTAGTACAATGTATATTTATAGGGAAAAGTTCCAAAAAAGTCCTAAACCTTTCAATTGCGCCAATTTAATCTTAAACCTTTTGCATTTGTGCTAATTAAATTCATCTGGCCATTTTTAATTGGAAAAGTTTGATGTAAATTCCAAGTTAGTGTTGACCAGCATTACTGACGTTAACATGAACGCTAGAAAATAAAATGATGTCATTTCCCTCTCTCAAAAGGGCGTCGTTTTCCCTTTAAGAAAAAAAGCCTTCTTCAAGTCCTAAAACGACTCATGTTGGTTGGGAATTCTTGCCCAAATCGATCTACGCCCAAATCCGGTTGAACCCTAGTTTGATCTTGCCTAAAATTCTCACCAATTTTCCCTAGATTCGATCTCGTCTTGCCTTTTTCCTCAAGCCAAGTCGTTCCGTTAGTTGCCTTTATTAATCGAGCCTCCTTTCGTCTGTCATAATCGCAGACTTGCCCGTGCTTGTGGGTGAAGACCCGATTCGCCCACAACCTAATTGAAACCCGATTCATCCATCACAATCCGTAGTGAACACGAACAAGTGTTGTCACCTTGGTATGAATGTGTTGTTGGCAGTGTTGAGCAAACACGACAACTCTACGTGGTGGTCCTAAATTAGTGAAGAATGGACAAAAGGTATGTTATCGTGGTCCCAAACCGAGTGTGTTGTCCTTGTCTTATTTTATAGAATCCATTTGCCTTTGTTTCTTTGTGTGTGTTGTTGGTGGTTGGACGAGAAATATTCTTGCTTGCTTCTTGAACCTTGATAGTCATTGTCATGTATCTTAAATTAACAATGAATGAGCACAATTGAAATGAGAATACTCAGCCTTTGTCAGCCTTTGTGGCGGTAGAATACTAGCAGCAGTTTTAGCACTAAAATGAGAATACTTAGCCTTTGTCATTTGGATTCATTAAATGAGAACGTATAATAAAGTTAAACTGCTGGATAATACTATGAGACGGAGAGAATTCAACAGTTATGCTCAAGTCGAAATCTCCACATATTAGTGGTACTCTAGGCTGTAGTAATGCATAGCTAGGTAGTGGTTATATGATGGTGCAAGACTAGTAAAATCTGCTTATGTAGTCCCTTCTTTATGTGGCTGCTTATAACATAAGTTGCGTTTGTGTGTGTGTGGGTGTAGGGTCAAGATGAGCGACAAGTCAGCATAGATTTGCCTTTTTCATGGTGGAAAATTTTCTCATCGCCTAATGCTTGAATATGTTGGGGGAGATTGATTCAATAAAAGTTGATCAATTCAACGAGCTATGAAAGCTTCATCAGAGACATCGAGAATGGGGTAAATAGTAAATTCGAAAAGTTTTATTTTAAGTTTCCTAGAAATTTTTTTAGAAGATGGGTTAACACCATACATATGGAACGAGAGTAGTGTTTTCGATCTACTTTTCAATTGTTTGCATCATTAGTTAATTAAGGTATGTAGATAAAATTTTGCAGTGGATGTGGTAGGTGAGGGTGATGGTCACAATGTTGGTGTGGGTATTGGTGAGGCATCTGATTAGAGTGAGAGTGTTGGTCAAGGGGTCGGTGAGGGTGCTTGTGCTGATGTTGGTTTAGGTAATGAAACAGTGGTTAAACACGAGTGTGGTTTGTATCCTGATAACTTAGTTGATAAAGGTGATTATATTATGAATGATGACGAGATAGACTTCATTGTCCATGTAAGATTCTTGATTGATGATAATGATTGTGATAATGAGGAGCTTCTAGTAGTAAGGAAAAAAAATGACGAAGTTTTGCGGGAGAGCCACAAAGGATTTGATTACAGGGGAACCATCCACGGGATTGGTACCATCACAATGATTGGATGTGAATAATATAATTGATACTGAAGCTGGTTACGAGATAGAGTACTATGAAACATATGGAGATGAGAGTTTGGGGTCTGATGATGGGAGAGAAGATAACGATTTTACTAGAAGAAGAAGTAGGTTTCCAAGACATGATTCTAATTCTTTTGTGTTTGTGTTTACTGTGTTTATGACATTTGATAGTAGTAAGCAATTCAAAGATGCTCTAATAAAGTATTCAGTGATTAAGCGTTGAGAGATGAAATTTATGAAGAATGATAGGAATATGTCAAAGGAAAATGTGTTCATGAAAGTTGTCATTAGAAGATTTATAGATTTGTTGATGTTCATAGTGAATTATTTCATGTGAAGACCTACTGTTCAGAACATAGCTATAGCATTAGCATAAAAAATAGGAGGGTTACAGGTTCTTAGTTGGCAAATCACTATCTTCCTACAATAAGAGCATTGCCAACTATTAAAACTATTGTTTTTAAGGAGCAGTTTGAGTTAGATGTAAGTATAATTCAATGTACGAATGCTAAGTTGTTTGCTTATAAAGTGTTGATGAGAAACTATAAGAAGGAATATGCAAAACTGTGGAATTATGCATAGGAGTTTAAGGAGAGAAATCCTAGGATTACTATTACATTGAAGGGTTAAAAGCCTCGTATGCAATCTAAGGCATTGTTTGGGAGAATGTACATTTGTTATATTGCTTGAGAGAAAGGAATCCTTTGTGGATATTGGAAAGTTGTAGGGTTAAATGGTTGCTTCTTGAAGGGAATTTGTCAAGTTCGGATCTTGTATGCTGTTGTAAGCGATGCAAACGATAAGATGTTCCCAATTGCATGGGCATTTGTCAAAGTTGAGAGTAGCGACATCTGAACGTGGTTCTTAACAAATCTGACGTATGATCTCAACATTTTGGACACATATGGACGATGTTGGGTCATACTTAGTGACAAACAAAAGGTAAGTTCCTTATTTAATTTTTATTTGTTATGCTTCTTCAATAGTCACGTTTGTAACATATACTTTAAATTGCAATAATCTTTGGCAGGGCCTTTTACAAGCTGTAATAGAGTTGTTGCCTGTAGATTAGCATATGATGTGTGTCGGACACATTTATGCCAATTGGGACAAGAAGTATAGGGGAATATTGATGCAAAGAATATTTTGGTAGTGTGTTAAGAGCAGTATTATAATGGAGTCGACGAACACTCTTATGCATTGAAGAAAATCAATTTTGCTACATTTCATGACTCGGTCCAAATAGAGCCAAAGCATTGATCTATGGCTTTCTTCACCACTAATGCGAAATGTGACATTATTGACAACAACTTATGCAAGACATTCAATGGAAGAATCATACATGCTAGGTGTAGTCCATTTGCAATATGTCAGAGGAATTGCAAATAATGATAATGACAAGGATTCATACACAGACAGAGGGTTGCATGTGCTAGGTAGAGAAGGGACTGTGGTCCAAGAATCATAAGAAAATAGAAAAAAAAATAGAGTTGGTGTGACGTATTGCCAAGTGATAGGAAATGGTGATACTGGTCACTGGATATGAGGTGATGAATAAGGGTGAGAAGTATGTGGTGAATATGTTCAAGAAAGGCTGCTCTTGTAGAAGATAGCATCTTGCTGGCTTCCCTTGTCCCCATGCCATTTTTGCTATAAATCATAGGCAAGATGATGCACATGACTATGTTGATGAGTGTTATAAGAATGCTAAGTTCTTAGCTACATATGAGAACATGATGATGCCAGTTTGAGGAGAGAAATTCTGGAAATAGATTAATTGGGGGCCACCTGAAACACTTCCAACCAAGGTGAAGTCCAATAGACGTAAACAAAAAAGATCAAGGGAGAAAGGCGAGGTGGCAAGTGGAACTAGACTGTTGAGGATAGAAATGAAGATGACATGTTGAATTTTTTTTAAGACAGGATACAATAGTTTGACATGTCCAATTAAGAAGGCTGGTCTACATCATCCCAAAGACAAATTTTAAGGCAAAAAAAAGGTCGGTTAGTACTTCCATTTTCATTTTATCATGCTCACTTCGTCAATAAGACTTTAAACGGATATACTCTTTGTAGGTTCAGAGTCGTACATGCAAAGGTGCAAGTGGCAGTGGTGGTGGCCAACTGATGTGAATTCTACAAGCAAAGGTGCAAGGCCATAAGTTGCTCGAAGAGGCATAAGTGACAGGATGTAGGGATGGGTTTAGTGTTGACATGTTGTGGCTATTTTTTTTTATTTTTTTTTGTGATGATGAGTTCAGTAAAGTGGTATTGATCTATTTGTTCTTTTTATCGATGATGGGACCAATGAAGTAGTGTTGTGGATGTATTTTTTTTTTATCTATCATCATAGATGGTTGTTTGTTCATGAAGTAGTGAGATTGTATTGCTTTTTTCTTTCTTCATATTGTACTTCATTGGTCATAATATCAGGTCATAACAACAAGAAGAATGTCTCGGGTGTTGAGGTTGAGAAACAAATTGCATATGAAACGGTAGATTGCAAACAATTTTCACTTCATTCATGTTCATACTCCAACATGTGGACAAATACAAACCATATTAAAAACATGTACTAAAACAGTTATATAGCATAATCAGTTTTAACACACCCTATGACGAGTTCATTATATCAATGATCTTCAAATTTCCAAATAACACGTTTCATAGAATTACTATGAACACACTACAACACAAACAACATTGTCTTCAATGTAAAATTTTGTTTCTTAGCTTCGTCGCATCTTGTTTGACATGTTTCAATTGTGCCTTGAGAGCTTTGACTTCAGCGTCCATCAAACTGCCATCATCCTCACCAGGGGTTGACATTGATTTTTCTTCAACATTGTTTTGGTGAAATTTTTTTGACACATTTCTTGCCAATTGACTAATTTCCGTATCAACCCAAATAAATAAATAAAACGCAGCTTTCTCCAATCCTATTTTCGGGCAGTCGTGATATCTTATTCCTTAATTCTCCTTCGTCTTTGCAGTTTGTAGAGGAGATTATATGCCACAATATCAAAACATATATGTATAGTTGTTGATTAGAGGGACTAATGTCATCGATTGTGACAAATTCGCTAATGTCTTCATCGATATTGTCATTTTTGCTTTCAGTATTAACACCATTTGGAGCATTCCTAACCTGTAAAGAGATTCAGCAGCAGCGTAACATATATCTACATTGACTGACCTAAAATTTCATAATGGACCTCATATGAAAACCTCTACATTCTCTGCATCGACATCTACATTGCCGGATCATCCGGTTCTCATGGACAAATCAAACATATTCCAAGCGAAATTGCAAGCTACATCTTACATAAAAGGAATCAAACCACAAATAGCATAAAACATCATAAACTATATCCAAAACCATCTTCACCAATCAATCACATCGATAACAAAGTCGTACTTGCGCAAGTGTCAGTAAGAGCTTAGAACTGGACTAATCCTAAATTTTAATTTTGTACATTGTCTACATCAACATCTATATTGTGAATTTGGGCGAAGGCATTAGGCAAGTGTTGAGCGAGTTTCAGGCGAATCTAGGCGAAGGTGTCCACTATTGAGCGAGCGTCAACTTAGATTTGGGGCAAAATTTTGGTATTTGAGGAAAGAAACCTAGCTAATTTGGTTCCAGAGATCTCAAACACGACGTTGTTTTGTGACTTCTTCAAGTTTTTTTTCTAAGGAATCGACTTTGTTTTGTGAGAGGGAGATGGCGTTGTTTGCTTTCCGGCATCCATGTCTACGTCGACCAATGTTGATTGGATATCCACGTCAAACTTTTCAAATTAAAAATGACCGGATGAACATAATTGATACAAATACGAAATGTTTAGGACTAAATTAGCCTAATCGAAAGGTTGAGAATTAAATTAGCGTTCAATTTGTTCGTAGCTCTGTTAGATTAAATCATCATCTGGTTGTTACATCTCAAAACAAGAAATAGAGATCTTGAATATATATATATGTTTGTATGTGAAAGCTGGTCATTCAAATCACGAACTAAATACTTATTTTCATGGTTCTCACTCCGTAGCTCCGGATCAACTCTTTATATAAAATCATAGCTAATACGATAAAAAATCTCAGACTTATTTCCACATGTCCAAAAAATTTATGTATGTATGTATGTATACATAAGTATGAGGCGGAGCTATGTAATTTAGAAAAGGAATAACATAAAACACGCTTATCTTTCTTTTATCCTACGCTTTGCATCTTTTATAGGTCTTGAAACAAGAAGATATAATAACTAAGAGGAACAGGGAAATGGAAAGTCCTTTTTATATCATAAATTACGTTATTGGCTCAATTGTAAACCATAATTCCAACTATGAATAAGAATAATGAAATTTTCACCGTCAAGGAAAACAGATTTGGTAAATGCTGCTGTTTCTTTTTACAGTGATTGGAGGAGAAGATAATGATTTTTCAGCAAGAAGAACAGAAACGTTCAATAAGGATTGACCTAACTTAGCCTTACACTGGTGATCGCGATGTACGGTTCTGAAAAACAAATTTATTTAAAGCTCTTTTGGAAGATTATGATATACAAAATAAAATCGCTAAAAATAGATAAACATTGCATTTGTATGAAGTTTTAAAAAAAAAAGATAATTTTGTATACTCTCCGATTAGATTAGGAGATGACGAACTGAGTAAAAGTAAAATTCCGAATGGATCATGCAAAATTATTTCTGAATATCTTCATAGGTACATCAATGTAAAAGGTGGTGGTTGTTCGGGCTAAAAAAAAAGGTGATGGTTGTTATTAATGTAAATGGGGACATTGCACAATCAATTCTAAATTTATTGTACGGATGCCAATTTAGTCATAAACTTTTAAATTTTTTCAATTTAGTCATGAACCCTTGCACGAAATTCCAATGTAGACCTGCCCACCAATCTTCCCTGGAAATCGCTGACGTAGCGATGTGCCACGTAGTATGACTATCGATCACTGGACCGACACGTCAGCGGTTTCCTGCAAAATTGGCCGGAAGGACTACCTTACATACAAAAGTTTAGAATCAAATTGACAAGATTGAAAAGTTTCATGACTGAATATGACATTTGTTCAATAAATTTAGAATTGATCGCATAATTATCCCTAATACAAAAGATGGCGTGAAAGGACCGTTAATAATGAAACGCCACGCAAACCCATAAATCGATCAAAACCATACCGAATTATCAGCGAAACGAAAGAAAGAAAATGGAGACGCGGGAAATACTCGTCCCTTAAGATAATCATGAATTTATTATCGCGGATATCGAGGCGAACCGTCTGAAAATAAGGCATTCAAAAACGTGAATCGCACCGGTGCCCATGCAATTAGCCATCTGGACCTTAACTTTTGCATTTCTTGTAATGTGGCAACAACGAAAACTGAATGGCAAACTTCTTGCCCTTATAAGAAGCCAAAGATCACTCCTCTCGACTCGCTACTTCCAGTCAAATACTCTTCCATCTCTCGTGTCTACGTGAAGAACCACCAGAGGCGCCGCACCGCGGCCGAGGATCCATCGGCCCGTGACATTTCCCTGTCACTAGCACAGTGATAAGGTAAGTAGCTTGTTACCATCTCCTATGGTCACCCGAGAAAACGAGTCGATCGAACTCTTTGTTACGTTTCTATAATGGATGTCGATTATGCTAAACACAAGAAGAAAAAAACAAGGTTGAATCGATAATTTTCATTATTGGATCGGGAAATGCAATCGCGTCGAAGTCTCTATTCAACTATTGCATGCGTACCTAAGCAACAACCGAGAGACGTTCTCGCATTCGTACTGCATTTTCTGAGTTCTGTCTACCATCTCGATTCCTTTTTTATTTTCCATAAAGTTTTGTCAAAAGAGGTACCGTAGCTAAGCTACTGAAAAATAAAGAATGTTTTCGAAACTTGGAATTAAATAATTTGAATTGGCACATGGATAGAGGGGCCGACACTATTGAACGGAAAATGAGTTATTATCTTATTAATAACTATTATTTCATTACATTTATTTCCCGTACACACTGCATGTGAACTCAGTTATTAGATTGTAATTAAAATATTCTTTAAAAAAAAAAAAAAGATTAGCTCAGACCAGGAGCTAGGAATTTCGTCAAATTATTTTTCTAATTAACCGTCCGGCAACCGCTCAGGAGACCTAGCTTCTATTTGTATAATTTTTTTTTTTCCTTTTGTTTCTTTTCACTTGACTATCTGAAATACTATGCATGCAAAGACTAATTTGGGAGAGCTGGCCCACTCCAATCCTTGCAGTCAGAAACTTTGTTCCTTTCCCAAACTGTTAAGAGGAAGTTTCTAAGGTACACATGCCAACTCAATCATTATTAGATTTCTATGTTGGATTGCTTGTCGTATATATAAGAAAGAAGGCTTAAATTTATTTTAGTTTATAGTACCTATACTAAATAATATTCTTAAGTGTTAATATATTTGATCTTATTTATGTAATGTCTGTTCACATCTTCTAAATTAACATTAGAAGAATCTAGTCAATATTTTGGACCCACCATATCAACCGAGAAAAATTAATCTTCAGAGAGTAAACCAAGTGTTCTCCACCAATATTCACTTGATGCAAAAAAAAATAAAAAATAGGGTGGTAAGATAAGGTTGGCGGCCTATTTGGTAACCCAATTAAGTGCTGGAAACTAAAATTTCCATATTTAAAGAGTATCACCTTGTTTGATACCTTAAATAGATTTAGTATTCAATTAAGTAATAAAATCCACTTAATTGGGTAAGTAAGGAATAGGTTACTTAATTCGTTTAATAGAGAAAACATTGGTAGTAAATAGAATCTCGTTAAATTTATTGATAAAATCTATCAATAATGGTCTTTTTCCTATGTTTGGTATGGTAATTATGATTTGGCTAAATACATTGGTACGACCTACCATCACTTTCTTCTTCCCTTGGAATATTTGTGTATATATAATAAACAAATGTTGTCTATCTCTTGTCTCTTCCAAGGCTAGGGTTCTAAATCGGAAACGACGAAGTACGTGGGACAGGCAGGTATGCCTTCGCCATTTTCCTCTTTGTTTCTTGTTCTTGTTCTGTTATGACTCGTGAGGTATATGCGAACTCAAGCACAAGCAAGCTTCCACTTCGAAGCTAACCCTTAAAAAATCTACTTGTCACTATTCATACGAGCTCGACAAATTAATATCACAACATCTTTTTTTATAATGTCCGGGGGAAAATAATTACCTAAGTTTGCTTTGAATAATCTTCACAACTTAATTGAAGGTTCTCTTTTATTAATATTTAGTTTCCTAATGAATGTTCTAGATGCACCTAGCTAAATAAAAAAAGCTTATATATATGCCGAAAATGATCAGAGAAATATAATGGAATTTTCGAGTGGCTTCATTTGCTAGCCTATATAAACCCAACGAGCCACTAATAATCCTAACATACAAGAACGAAGGAATTAGAATAATTCACTTGTAATCATATCATACTAGGTACAAAAAATGAAAGAACTCATGTTAATAGTAAGATTTTGTTCTTTCCTTTTTGACATTTCTTCCCATTATAATTTGCCTCTCGACCATCATATTATAAAAGATCGAGATTGTACGACGTTTAACGGTGATGTCAGCTAGAAACTCTATTTTAGAGAAATTATTACGTAATCCGGAAAGTACATTTCGTTTTCTCACATAATACCGAATCACGAGATTCTATATGGATAAAACTTATATCGCACGTGAGTGCAAACGATCGCGCTTTTTGAATATTTAATAATATTTCCTATCGAAATAGTAGGAAGGCTGAATCATTCTAGTATTGCACGAACCAACTACACTATGTTTCCATAAATCAAGGAAGCTTAAAACGAGGATTGCATGGCATGATGGCAAGGTCCAACTTGCACCACAGCTTTTTCTTCTTTTCTTCTTGGCTTTAGTGCGTGGGCGTACCAAAGTCTTTTGTGTGGGCTTGCCTTTATGTCATTTTCTCCTTCGCCTTCTTCTTTTCGATAAGAAATTATTATTCTTCTTTTAATTCTGCATGTGGGCGAAAAAGATCCACGATCTATCTTTATTTCCTGCCCAATTATTGCCCTCTTCCCATTATTTTATACTCAATTCCTTTCCAGTCCCTCTCTCGTTGGTTCATCTTTTGTGGAGATTCAATAATCTTTTCAGAGAGACCTAATCATTCAACCCCATGCGCTCCATTCACTAGTGTTGACTCGCATGCGTCTCGCACTACAGAAGTGATAAGGTTTACAATTGGGAAAATGTTGAGGAATGTCTTAAGGCGCTTATCAAGAGCCACTAAATATGAACGTTTCTATTTGAAGCTTGTTGTTTTTTGGAATACCTTCCTTTTCGATTTTTCAAGATATAAAAATTCTCGGATTACAATAATGGCATTCGCCACGAGTAATATGAGCTTATAATGATCGCGCAATCATAATCTAAAGACCGAATTCAGATCGCCAGTGATGATTTATGATGGTAAAAATTGACTCGCGCATCACATTAAATGTAATCGGTCAGTTTGTTCAACTTTTGAGGATGGTACTCATGCAACTCATTTCTTGTTAGAGAGGGAGATACATAGTTGCAGACTTTCTCAGGAGTGAAGAGCCCTGCAAAATAATTACTCAGGACCAACGCAGTCCAGGTCAGTGGATAGAGTTTTTTATAAATAGCAGATTTTCCTTTTTGATGTTTTCTTCATCTTGATAGGGTTTCTTTGCAATTACATCTCGCATAACCTTCTTGCTGGTTCATATGATCGACTGATATAGTTCTCCATCTAGTTCTGGCTAAACCAAACCCTGGTTTTAGGTCCTGTTCTTGAATTCATTTAAATCGTAAAGAGAAAGAACAGACTGCAGGGACCGCATATAGTGGGTTAAAACCGAGATCAGGACATGGGTTTTCCTTTTCTTGAATGATTCACGTGAAAAAGCGCCAGGGTACGGCTTGTTCTTGCTGTTAGCCTTCTTCCCCTCTTCGCTTTCAAGAGTTGATGGCCAGAAAAGGAAAGAAGATATCGCTCTGACACTGCAGCTCATGTTGTGTTCTTTCCATCCCATGCTTTCACACTGCAAAAGAGCTGAGTTGAAAGAGGGTCGTGAGCATGATCTTTTCTATTTGTGAAGGACAGTGCAGATCAAGTCGATCACGGCGCCGAATATTCACTCAATCCCTATCAAGAACCCTAAACCACACCCCGTGAGATATAATACATGGCCGAATGTGATTGAGTTTGAAGTGGTCATGGCTTGCTTTTTCTTTGTTTGCTGATATGTCGGCCCTGTCATCCTCACTGGACAGTGTTCCACAACCATATAGAGTTTGGCCCGAAAACGAAGTAACAACAAAAGGCGAACCGCTTTTATAAAATCGAGTCCTCTTTACTTTAACACACTATTTTCACGTGCTCTTCATGTCACCATCTTTGCCCCGAGTCGTCCCCACCTCTTCTCTCCCCTTTAAACTACCATTGGCATTCTCCACCCACAAACACCCCCCGACTCTCTCTCTCTCTCTCTCTGATGTTTTAGTTCAGTATAGGATTTTTTGTTTTGTTTGATTCCTTGTATTGAAGTTTAATATCAACCTCGGCAACATAGCCTAACCAGGAAGACACACAGGATGAGTTCCATCCAACAAGACTGGCCTGAACCAATAGTCCGTGTCCAATCGCTCTCAGACAGTGGCCTATGCGCGATCCCGGACCGTTACGTGAAGCCCCCAGGCGACAGGCCATCTGAGGTCTCCTCTGCCGCCGACGTTGACATCCCGATCATCGACCTCAGAGGGCTATACAGCGACGATGATGGTGTGCGCGCCAATACCATAAGCCAGATTAACGAGGCTTGCCGAGATTGGGGATTCTTCCAAGTCGTGAACCATGGGGTCAGCCCGGACCTCATGGACCGGGCACGAGAAGTCTGGCGTGAGTTCTTCCACTTGCCAATGGACGTCAAGCAAAAGCACGCTAACTCGCCGAGGACTTACGAAGGATATGGAAGCAGATTGGGCGTCGAGAAAGGCGCCATTCTTGATTGGAGCGACTACTATTACCTCCATTACCTTCCCTGTTCATTGAAGGACTATAACAAGTGGCCTCTTCTTCCATCTGATTGCAGGTAAAAATTGGATTTAATTTCTACCAACTAGTTGTATGAATCTGGACTTTATGTTGGTTACTGGTCAACTTGTTTAATTACTATAAAACGTTGCAAACTCCATAATTGATACACATTTGACTGGTTCAACGATTTGGGATCGATGCTATATTAACGGTGTCTAGAAATCTTATGCTATTCTTCTATGCACCCTATAAAACTATTGGACCGATCTGGTTTTGTGCAGGGAAGTGAACGACGAGTATGGGAAGCAGCTACTGATACTGGCGGGGAAGCTGATGAAAGTGCTATCCTTGAACCTCGGACTAAGCGAAGAGTATCTTCAGAATGCGTTTGGTGGCGAGAATGTCGGGGCTTGCCTGAGAGTGAACTTCTACCCGAAATGCCCTCAGCCGGATATGACTCTCGGCCTCTCCTCCCACTCAGACCCGGGAGGCATGACTTTGCTGCTGCCGGATAATCATGTTCCCGGCCTTCAAGTCCGCAAGGGCGGGAATTGGATCACCGTGAAGCCTGCCCGTCACGCTTTCATAGTCAACATCGGAGATCAAATTCAGGTGCTTCTATCTTTTCTTTTCACCCACTCCGCTCTTGATAAGTATTTATCTTGTTACAAGACATGTTTGGCTGAGAATTGTGAGCATGGCCATCTCAGCCAGTCAGGGTTCCAATGTGCATTACCAAAAGATGTCTGTTAGGAGTTCACTTTCACTCATTTCATTAAAAAAAACCTTATCTTTCTCTTGGTCATTGCTTTGTCAAAAGTTTATTTATAGTGCACGAACAAACAGCGTCCTAGATTTTTGCTGCACAACTACTGGACAAAAAGACTCTCTCCTCTTCTCTTAATACAAATTACAGCAACCTCGATGCTAAAATTAGTATCTAAGAAACCTTGTATAGGTGTCTTGTCTGATCCATTTGACGTGTCTCCATGTGTATGTGGCAATACATTTAATTCCTGATGTGAACTCATCCTTTGCAAAAATATTGACAATCTCCTAAATGATTTGATTTCTTAATGCTGTCTATTTTGTTTGTCTTGTAATCAAATCTTAGCTCATAGAGGCAGAGTCCATGAATTCTATGCAAAGACCTTATCTTAACTATCTGTCTTTGTGTGAACCTCTAAGTTTTCTAAAAATGTCTTCTTTCAATTGACGTGAATTGCTTTATTAATCGTATTGGATAAACTCGACTAGGATTATGAGATAAGGTCGGTGGATGACACAAAACAGTATTCATTAGATGGTTAGTTGTCCAGTTCTCCAGTACTTATTTAGGGTGATTTTTTCAGTCCTCTCCATGACGTCGACGTCCTAGAAAAATATTGGATAGCGATAAGCAGTAATTAATCTTTCCAATTCTTACCCCTTGTGATCATCAAAAGAACTTCTTTTGTCAAGAAACCATCTGGCTGACATGTAGAAGAAATTTCAAACGTGACAGATACTTATTTCACATCGTCTGTTAACTTGGGTGATGATACCATGTGGACTAATCCAATCACTTGATTCAACTAGGTACTGAGCAATGCAATCTACAAGAGCGTGGAGCACCGTGTCATTGTCAATCCCTCGGACGAGCGCGTCTCTCTAGCCTTCTTCTACAACCCGAAAAGCGACATACCAATGGAGCCGGCAAAGGAGCTCGTGACAGCAGAAAGACCCGCACTGTACCAACCCATGACGTTCGACGAATACAGACTCTTCATAAGATTGAGGGGTCCGCACGGAAAATCCCAAGTCGAATCTTTAAAATCTCCGAGATGATGGTGAAGGAAGAGCGATCGAGCGAGCATGCGTTGATTTCGTTGTTAATTGAAATCACCTATAAACAATCACTTTGTTGGCTAGTAGCTCTCTAACTGTACAGTTTGCTCTTATCATGAGGGGACTGAACAAAAAAAAAAAAGAACAGAGAGAAAATGATACAAAGAAAAACCAAGTTGTGGATTCGTGTCATGTTCATCTGATTGGTTTTCTTTGGAATGCTTAAAGGGCTTATAGTTCTTATAAATCGCATCTTGAAGTTAGAATATTATCCGACCGGGCACCGTTGATTGAGGCATCTTGCGGCTCAGACAATCAAGATTGCTAGATTTTCGGGATTTAAATAAGCACATGGGATATGAATCAGAGTTCACTCGCAACTACATTCATCTGTATCCCTGCTGGTCAACAGTAGCTTTCAAAGCTTCAACGCTGTAATTATAAATGCCGATGGAGGAAGCAGATCTCGACAGAACTTTTCAACGATTCGCTTCAATTAATCCTTCAGTGTGCACATTTTCTTGTCATGGAAACCCTAAAATATTCACAGCATATGCGCAAATGGCTTGTAAAGAGTATAAAAGGATCACTCCTATATAAAATGATGGGGGAGGTCATCAACTTTCACGAGAACACCACTTAGGATGGTCCAGACTTCATTAACAAAAAGTAGAAGGGTGACCAACATGATTAGCATTCCTCTCTTTTCTTGCAGAACAACATCTGCTTAGCTTTTTTGAAAAAAAAAAAAAAAACCATCTGCCTAGCTTTTTCAATCTTTAATGAAGTATTGTGGTCCTCCTCATATTATAGCATTAGACCCGTCAAACGTGTTGATTCGATCATTGAAAATGGTCCGACCCAAATAGACTCATTTCCGCACAATACAAATATAGTGACTCATGCTCGACCTGATCCAACCCGTACCCAACACTTACCTAGCATGTCCTGTACTACTAAAACACTTTCATATTTAATCAAATCTAGAAAAACCCGTATCCAAACCGAGATGAGAGTGCAGAGCGAGCGAGCGCAAAATTGAGTGTGGACATGAGAGAATGGAGAGAGAGTCATAGAGGTGGGTTGGATCTAAATAAGTTGAAAATATGTTTAAATCCATTGATGACCAATTTATTGAATATAACTAACTCATATAATAACTCTGCCAACATATAGAGATTAAGAAATGGGTTTATAACCCATTTTAATATGAAAACTGATATGATGCATTATAAGGGGAAAAATCTTATTCTTCATTGGAATAGAGCTTGTGATCATAGCATAAACAAGCAATCCTTGTCTTTTTAAAATATATTCTTACATTGTATAAACAAGAAAATGATACATCCTGAAGGTGGATCCGGCGTTGCGGATCAACCACCTATAAAAGTCAACATGTCGACTATTAAGGTTCTGGGAAATTATAAATAAAAAAATTGGGTAATGCGTCACATGCTGATTACTGTGTCTCACCTTATATTATCTTGGAATATGTTAATATATATTCCCCAAAGTGGAAATAATGCCTCGGATTTTATAAAATTAAATAAATCGGTTGTCCACGTCAGGGGGTAGTTTAGTTGGTTTGAATTTCTGGAAATCTTGAATGGTTGTTCGACATCAGACTCAATGTTTATAATTTCCAATGAGACAATAATTGATATGCTGAGGCTGAGATTCATGTGCATTGCAAAATAAATAATTTGTTCGGACAAAAATACAGAGACCAATTCTGTACTTGGTCACTTTTATTTTATTTTATTTATTTATTTTTGCGTGATTCAGTCCACCACTTGTCGTGCGTATGTTCGTGGTGGTCCAGTGAGCTATTTGCATTTTCATATTGATGGAAACTGACGGGACAGATGCATTTGTATATCAATCATGTATACAAAAACTACAAGTTTACTTTTTTTGGTTGCGTCATTATGCGAGTTGATCACTCCGACACCCAAGATTAATATCTGAAAGGGATGGATCATCTTCCAAAACTATA
The DNA here is from genome assembly GCA_001662345.2 of Metrosideros polymorpha var. glaberrima. Taxonomy (NCBI): domain Eukaryota; kingdom Viridiplantae; phylum Streptophyta; class Magnoliopsida; order Myrtales; family Myrtaceae; genus Metrosideros; species Metrosideros polymorpha. The sequence continues at coordinate 12,573,600 of BCNH02000007.1, read as the reverse complement.
TTTTTTTTCGCTAAGCAATTCAACCGACGTCGTATAAGCAATTAAGCATTCGATATCAGCTATATGTTTAGAAAGAACAAGACACAATTAAAATACAAAGGAACCTTGATAAACTTAGATAAAATGCAAAGAAGATGACCAATTGTTTTTGCAAGCTCAGATGGTGTCGTCCAAGCTTATTTTCACTAATGAAAAAGCAATTATCCAAAAGTCGCTATACAAGAAACTCAGCGTCTCGGCCCTCCTCTAACGGGAAAATTATCAAAAAAGTCTTAAATATATTGCAATTGTGTTAATTCAATCATCAACTCTCTTTTTTGCTAATTGAATCCTAAACCTTTCACAATTGTGCCAATTCAGTCCATCCGGCCAATTTTGGCCGGCCGGCGCTGACGTGGACAATATTTAATAATTTTTAAAATTTCCAATTTTATTTTTTTCCTTTCTTTATTTTTTTCTTCTTCATTTTTTTCCCTTCTTCCTGGTTACCGGCAAAGGCCATGGCCAGCAAGGTCGCCCTTGCCGCCGTCAGTGATGATTGGCTTCACCGAGGCGAGGGTGAGCGCTAGCAAGACCGCCCTCACTTGGGCGACACTCGACAAGGCTGCCCTCGCCCCAACAAGTGGCGGTGAGGGCGACCCTCGCTTCGGTGAGGCTAGCCCTCACCGGCTACCGGGAAGAAGGGAAAAATAAAGAAAGAAGAAAAAGAAAAATATTGAAAAAATATTAAATATCATTAAATATTGTTCACGTTAGTGCCGACCGATGTCCACCTTCCTGTTGGTCAAAATTGGCCAAATGGACTAAATTGGCACGATTGCAAAAAGTTTATGAATCAATTGGCAAAAAAAAGTTTATGATTGAATTGACACGATTACAATAGGTTTATGATTTTTTTGGTAATTCTTCCCTCCTCTAATTCATCTTTTGATTATTTCACTTACTTGATATCGGATAATTAGAGCGAGAAAACTTTCAAAAATGCAAGACATCCAATAATCAAAGTCTGTAAGTCTCGTGAAACCCAAGTGGTAAAATCTGGGCAAATTTTACGATCCTGTTGGCTATGCTATGCGGGCTTTTGAGTAAGATCCTTTAACAAAATGACGACTTTGCATTTTAAGTAACCTTAATGAAATTTATGGACATTACAACTCTGTTTGTTTTGCAGAAAAAAAAATGATTTAGAAATTATTATCCTAATAACGATCGCTTGTATCATTTGAAGAAATTAGTCAATAAAAGATATTTTATTATCGACAACAATATATATTTAAACACTTTCTTAGACAATAAAAAAAAATTTGTTCATTTATTTTTGTATGCGGTGCAAACGATCATTTTTAGGAAAATATTCTCAAAACCATTCATTTTTCGCCAGAAAAACACACCTTCATGTTGTGTTGCGAAATTACCAAACACCAGGGAACTTTATGAGTAAATGTAGACTACAACTAATCTGAAAAAAATTATTGATTATTTGCCCAAGTTACTACTAATAATTACATTCGTAATTGAGAAAGTACAAATCAATGTTATAAAAAAAAAAGTTACTCGCCATATTCCAATTACTTCAAATGTTTGTAGGTTTACCAATTAATTTCGAAAAGATATTTTAGTTACTTCCGAGTTATGAAATTACTAGAAAGTCTAAGAAAAATTACGAAGTGTTATAGGAGCAAGCTTACTTTCATCGCGAAGTAATCTTCTTATCTATCGAAATAACTTTTGATATTCTCAGTAGAATTTTAATGTAGCAAATCGCGACGTGGAGTCACGTGCTCGAGCTCGTCCTTCATCCAGCGATGGCCTCTAGATATTATCGTACATGCCGGGCAATCGCCGAGGTCTAATCGTGAATCACACCGTTAACGGGTCAATCGAACCGTGTTGTCCCAAGAACAGACCGCGCAAAAGCAATCTGGTCCTTGTCACGCTGTCAATCAACCGACAACTTGTACGCGAAAATCGCAACTCTGCAATTACGATTTCCTTTCCCGTGCGTACTTCCTATTTGATTGATGATGTCGATAGCTTCCCGACGAGGTGGGTGGAGGACTGGCGAATCAAAACGAAGAAAATAACTTTGGGGCAGGTACAGACGTCATGACATGGATTGGGGGG
>BCNH02000007.1:12540666-12571418 GCA_001662345.2 Metrosideros polymorpha var. glaberrima | reverse complement strand
GGGGGGGGGGGGGATGGATCATTTAGATTACACAGGCGAAAGGTCTCGAGGAAAACACCACGTGATCTCAATATCAAAGCACGTTTTTCGTTTGATCGGCTGCCTTGCTCATGCATCCCTCAGCCATTATGTCATCGCAGCTTTTCAAACGCCTCTCAATTGAATATTAACTTCTCTTTGAAAAACTAACCGGCGCTCACTCGATCGGTACTGTCGTGCAGGCCAAAATTGAGAAGGGGAGCGACTTGCCCGATCCCGAACCCGACCATTTGAACTCTGAGCCGCCACGGCCTACTCAAAACTCAAGTAAACAGAACTCAAGAGAAGATACCACTCATAACCCAAGAGGCCTTTCCATGGAAGCATACGCATACGTTTGAAAGAAAAACGTTAGCCTAGTCTACTCCATCGAGCAAGGTCTCGTGTGTTAGGTTTGCAGTGTCTGATTCTTGCCTACGCCATCAGAAGGCTGATGGACTCCTGCTTTTCTACAAGGTCTATCCCAAGAACGGTTCGATGGAAGAAAAAATTCCCAAGAACAGCGATGAAAAAAGGAACCCGAGATGAGATTGGTCGTTTCGGTCATTCGCAAGCCCTACGCTCTTAAGTCAAGGAATGATCGCAAGCGCTTAGTCTTAGAAATGAGAGAACCTACATAAATATGGATATCATGTTTGTGCTGAACAATCAGCTCAAATTTTGTAAACTACTATTAGAGGGTAGAACATTTCTTTCAATACAAACATCCATAGAGAGACTGATTTGTGCACAAAGAAGCCAAAGTCTTGCCCCAGCGCAAAGTACTGACTTTTCTACGGCTAAACACTTCAAACATAACTTAGCAGCAAAGCAAAAAGAATTGTAGTATTAATTAGAGGACTAACTTCAGATTTGATGCTTTTGGATGATTTTAATTACCATGATGCTGTAGTTAAACCGCCAAAGCTTGTCATGCTCACAACCAAACCCCTCCACATGGTTTAGCCTCCGGAGCTACTACTGCCTGCTCCTTTTTGAGCTACAAGAAGGGCATTTATACTGCTTGATGTTCTCAGCCTTAGCCGGTGTAATCTTCACACATTTCCCATGGAACCACCTTTCGCAGATGTCACAGCAGATCCAAAACTCGTCGGCACTGTAGTTGCCGCCGCAGCTCCCACAGAGTGTTTCACTATGTTCATCTTCCTCTTCGCCATAGTTTTCTTCGTATGGCTTCGGGGTGCTTCTAGTTGGTCCATCGATGGCTCTCTGCAACACAAAATTAAGGTTGTGCTTAGGGAAGAGAGAGAGAGAGAGAGAGAGAGAGAGAGAGAGAGAGAGAGAGAGGGGTTTTATCATGAGACACTTGAGTTTCCTATGAGATATATGGACCTCCACCATGTTGATCAACCTTGCCACTCCAATTGGAACTACAGTCCCAATTTGCTAAATCTCAGATTGTTAGTTAGGTCCACCGGTAATTCGATGAGGGACAAAAGGGTAGCTCAATGTCAGTAATCTTCTATACTCAACTGGGTGTCATCAGAAAGCAGCAGCAAGAAAATACAAAGGTAAGGTTGTACATATAAGAGAGAGAGAGAGAGAGAGAGAGAGAGAGAGAGAGTAACCTTCGTGCTGTTTTTCGACTTGCTCCCGCTGTCCATGTTAGGCTTGTCTTTTATAGGCTTTCTCTCCGTTACGACTTCAAAAAGGGTTGGCAGGTCATTTATCAGGCTAAATAGACGCTTCCTGCAAAATTTGGAGTATTGAAGTTCTCATGCCATGTATCAGGACAAGAAATAACCCCATACGGGCAGACGTAGATCAAGCAAGAGGAGCTTTAAAATTCAACAACTCTGGCATGATAATACACTCGCACGAGCAGAGGATAGTGCAATCATTGTAGTTGTTTGAGAGCACGTTTGACAATCAATGACTTGTGCAACACTGACATATGTGAATCTGTGTGAGTGCTTGTGTGGGTGTATACATGCCTCTGTGCACACGTGCTTGCATGAGAGAGAGAGAGAGAGCACTCAATGAAGGCTTGATCAGGAGCCTACGGTCCTAAATATAAGGCTCACTGGAGTTTCTTATATCCTGCTTTTGACCATTCTAGTACCAACTTGTGTAGTGACCTCGATAAAGTACCAACTACCATCTATATGCACAGTGTCTATATGCACAGTGGAGAAAGTGCCTGCATTTGCTCGTAACGTTTCTTTGAAAATGTCAGTAATCTTATCATCACGAGTTTCATCCACCATTTTCTCGTGAAATACCATTAAGGACTTCATTTTACTACATATCATCGATCTTTTCTTAAATATGAAATGTTCAGAGCATGATAGCAGTGAAAGTCAAACTGGTCAATTCTATCAGGTTGTCCCGTAAAGAGCAATCAGGATTTCCATCATGCTGGTGGTGCAAGTCAACCACATGCAAATTTTTTCACTGCATACTTAATTCTCCTCCTCAGAATTCACATCTGGATACCTACCACAGAGCTGCATACTTTCACATATTTTCATCCTTCACAACAAAACAAAAATGTCATTTGAATTAAAGTTTGCCTAAAGATCAGCTTATAAACAAAATCCTCAAGGACATAGCACACTGGCATGTAAAGAAGGAAAACTAGAAAAAACCCAAAACTCTAATTCTTATAACTGTTGGAATGCGTAAATTGCTCTCGACTTCCGTTTTATTGGTTCAGTATATATACAAAAATTTAGTTGACAGATATTTATTACCTAAAACACCATTTTCCTCCGAGCCAAGAGAATATTGGAAATAAAAGTAACCGACCAAGGAGTTAAATTTCTTTTCATCCCCCTTCAATAAAGCACGTTAACTCCACCTGTTGTGTTTTCATTTTATCTTCAGAAGAAGGGCTTGTGAGACTCAGCATCATTTTTGGTCTATATGTTCAGGGGTGACTTTGTGAATTATCTTTTCTTATAATTGGGTTGCTTGTCTTTGCTTTTTCTATATTAGAAGCCTCGCATATTATTGCTCATCCCATGGTGCGAAAAAAAAAATACGTGACTGTACATGACACTTGGATATCGAAGGTCAAAAGGGAAATAAAAATTCCAAAAACCATCCCCCACTTTTACCTCAACTACACTCTGCATCCTCTAGTTTCAAACCACTTTGCACCCTCTAGTTAAAAATTCCCACAATTTGCATAATGAGGTGTATAATACAGATTGTTTGTAACCTCCCAAAGTATATGATAAGAGAAAGGCGGGATGGTTTGTGTTGCTTTCCCCAATATCTTCTCGAGCATGTTAAAAGATTACATGTGGTAAAATGAACTCTCCGTGAGCAGAAGAAATACACCACGAGAGGAAGGAAGGGTAAAAGTCTCTCATTCTCGTATCTTTAATACTTGGTAGTATAGCTACAAACAGACATCTCTAATGTAACACCAGCTTCTAAGAACTCCAGTTATATATGTTATATAACAAAAATCACATTCTGACAATGTGATCTGATTAACACACTCCACATGAGGAACTAGCAACTCAACTTGTTATTGTCACATTACACGTATCATATACCCTATATATTCAAACATAAGCGTCATGAAAGCATTGTTCAGGAAAAAACAATACATGCAAGAAAGATGAACATTCATTACACGCATGACCATAAAGTGACAATCTCAAGATAGTCAGTAAGAGAACTTGCAACGTATACCAAAGAAAAGGACCCAATTACCCTTTCCACAAGAAGGATTAGGGTCGATCAGTACATACATTTAATAATCTTTCATAGAAGTCAGAATGATGGGAAAAAACAAAAGAACAGTATCGTAAAAGTAGTCGTGAAAACCATTGTCAAGTAAATGACAGAGGACCCAATTACCGTGAAAACCATTGACAAGTAAATCACAGAGGACCCAAGTACCCGTTCCACAAGACGGCTTAGTGTCAATCAGTACATACATGCAAGAAGCTAGGTAAAAATTTAATTTCAAAATCTTCCATAGAAGTCAGAATAAGGGGAGAAAACAAAAGGACCGTATGGAAAAAGTAGTCATGAAAACCATTGTCAAGTAAATGATAGAGCCAATATTAAACAGAGGTGATAACATAATTCTCATAAAGAAATGTCCTTCCCATAAAGCCATCGAGCAAATTAAGAACTTTTAATATGTTGGCATATCAGTTCCCCATCATTATTATCTAATTTCTGAACCAACAAGAAGTCACTATAAGCTTTAAAATACAGGTTTTCTGAGTATTTCTGCTATGATCCGGGGTGGTGTTCCCGCATATTCCCATATTCTAGTGGAAGCACGCCTCAACAATAGTTAAGTAGATCATGGTATCCATAAAAGTATTAAGTTTAACACAGACCACTTGTCAAGACTGCAATTGATGACAAAAACCTTAACAAATTTAACTGCAATTCAGCCAGGTTGATTTGAGTCAAAATACATTATCAAGCATTCACTTCAGAGTCATTCATCATAATGGAACAAAAATTATTTTCAGTGGTGTTTACCAAAACTATGAATAATGGTGCAACTTCGACTATAACGATCTGATAGTGTAAAACACTTCAAGTTACTGTACCTAATTCAAAATCCAAACTTGGGTGAAAGATTGCAGAATTGCTTTTTACTAGAATAAGCTAGCACCATTAGATTTATGTTGGTATCTCTTAATTGCGTGATTAACTGGCTACCTTGCTGAGTTGGGACGTAGGTTACCCAGAATCCCAAGACTGACCTCGATAGACCCTTTGAGTATGCCACAAATGCAATGACAATCTTCAGCAAGTGCAGGCAAAAAGAAAGTACCTTTCATTGCGGTTAAGTCGAGCACCAAAGTAGAAGGCCACAGAGAGCAACCAACAGTCACTATGCACAGCCACCAAAGACAGCCAGTCCTTGCGTTTCATTCCATCTCTAGCGAAGTTAATGCCCAAGGCTGGTTCAGGAAGCTCTGGAGGAACTTCCTCGGCGGGCAGAGCCACCTCCCATGATTCGTTTGGGTGACCATACAGACACAAATTCTCCTTTTCTTGAAATGCAAAATATCCATCCACAGATACAACATTTTAAGTCACTCGTATCAAACAGAAAACATTAAATCCCCCCCCCCCCCCCCCCCCCACAAAACAAAAAAAAAGGAGCTTTAAAATTTGGAGTCCCTAGTCACAACTGAAATACCCATTAAGAAATCAAAGCAAAAATAAGAATTTCCTTTCAGATCATGAATGAAAAGAACCAACAATAACCTATAGCACACTTACCCCCCCTTTCTTATCAACCCACTACAGCCACTTCCACAATCAAATTGACCAAAGTTTCATAGGAAAAATCACCTAATAGCAGTTACCGATTTCCCACATACCTCATCCCGCTTCTCCAAAATTGCAGAATAAGCTCAAGTTCAAAACTTTTTTGTTTCTAAAAAGCGTAAAGCAGCAATCTTGCATTTGCCCTTTAATTCGAAGAAAAACAAGAACCAACGAGAAACCGAGAACATCGAGCTCACCTGGATCGCAGAGGGAGTAGAATTCATCCACATCTGAAACAAATTCACCCCAAGACCAACAGCGGCGTCAAGCCCAAAACAGAAAAAGGAAATATCGAAGGGCGCACGCATCTAAACTCGGACCAAAAGGGAAAACGCGCATGCATGTGAAGATCCAAGGGGTGATGAGACAACAATCGATACCGTAAGTGAGAGCGCGGACGAGGGCAGTGCGTCGAGCGCTGTAGTCCTTGAAGATCTCTTCTACAGTGCGAGGACTCGATGACGAGATCGAAGAAGCCATCATAACATGGAAAAATCTGTTCTTTTTGGCAGATGCCACCAGAGTCAGAGAGATAAAGATAGATCTCTCTTCAGGTCTACGGTCCCAAACACATATCAAAGCACTGCGATCTTCGATGTAGAGCTACAGAGTATCGAGAGAGAGAAAGAGAGAGAGAGAGAGAGAGCGAGAGATCGGAAACGGAGACAAATTGTGCTATATGCAGTTCCAGATGTTTTAGTTTTTTTCTTTTTTCTTTTCAGTTTTCTTTTCCGTAGTCCCAAATTGCAATTAACACATTTTGACTTTATGAGATGGCTGTAAATAGAAGAAAAGGAACGGATGAAAATAAAATTAGATAAAAAGAAGGGAAAATTTCAACTAAAGGCTTAAGGTGCCATTATTTTCTTTAAGTAAATGACTCAAGTAGATTTTATTTCAAATAAGAGCATTTAAGACTTTTATTTTTTAAAATAGGGGCCTAAAATGAACTTTGTTTCAAATAAAGATCTAAAATGACCATATCAATATTAAAGATAGGCATGATCTCACCAGCTAATTAAGAACATTTTCGTCACTTATGTTTTTTTTTTCATTTTTTCTTCATCTTTCCCATTACTCTTTTTCCCATCGTGTAGATCTGGCGAGGGCCAACCTCCCTTGAGGATGACCAAGGCATCCCTTGCTAGATTGGGCAAAGGTGACCCTCCCTCGAGTAGGGCAAGGGTCGCCTTGCCCACATTCGGCGAGGGTCGTTGGGCCCTTGTTGGTTGGCGACGAAGAAAAAAAAAAGAAATGAGAAAAAAGAAAAGGACGAAAATGCCATTGACTAGATTATGAGGTCAGACATTTCTTTGAGACTACTATAGTCACTTCAAATCCTTATTTGAAACAAAGTCTACGTTAGGTCCTTATTTGAGAAAATAAAGATAATTCTCTTATTTGAAATAAGATCCATTCTACGCCTTTATTTAAAAAATAATAATAGCACTTTAGGCTCTTATTTGGAATTTTTTCTAAAAAAAAATGAAATTCCAGATTTCAATTTCTAAATTGACAGACTCGACAGCAAAATTTCAAAAGAAAAAAAATTAAATTTCGGGTGAAAATGGAAATACATTATTGACTATTCGTTGGAGAATTCATCCTTCATATAACCTTTTTCAAATATTGGAGTGCTTTGCATTTGAAACTTCATTTAGTGAAACATAAAAGGAACTAATGAAATATTTGAAAAATGAAAATGAAAATGATGTTGAGTATATTGTTAATTGTGTTAATAAGAGTCACGAAGTCAAGTGATCGGTAAATTCCTATAAATGCAATTTGAGGGTATGGTGTTTTTATAGATTTGCACTCATTTCTTCTTCCACAATAACAACTTTTTAAGAACTCAATCTAAAAGATATGACATGGCATGTGCAGCTATGGTTTGATGTTAAGAAATGGCCATCATCATGTAGATGTATAGTGGTGTATATATTCTCGTTAATGTAAAGGACATCATGATGGGTAGGCTAAGATTTGTGGCAAATGGTTATGTATGTTTCCGTTCACCGTGAGTTAGTGGTGATGATGCCTCATTAGTTGAGATGTATCGTTAATCAAGATGGTCCTGGCCAGTGACGAATATGAATTCATCTGTGTATTTCTACGAGATTTAATGTAGTATTTATGCATCACGAAATAGGCCAAATTCCATAAAAAAAAAACCCCAAACTTTAGGTTCAGTCCCAAAAATACCCCGAACTTTTTTTTGTCTCGAAAAAAATCCCAAATATTAGGTCAAGTCCCAAATCTGCCCCAAACTTTTTTGAAATTTTGTGATTTTTTTTTGGACAAAACAAAATCCGGGGTAGATTTGGGACTGGACTTAAAGTTTAGGGTTTTTTCTGAGACAAAAGAAAAGTTTGGGACAGATTTGGGACTTGACCTAAAGTTTGGGGTTTTTTGCGAGACAAAAAAAAGTTCGGGGTATTTTTGGGACTTGACCTAAAGTTGGAGGTTTTTTAGGGAATTCGGCCTCACGAAATAATGTCATCCAGTTGCATATGCAATGTTGTTGACATTTCCATCAACGTGTCATGATAGAAAGCTACTACATCTATTCACGCATTCATCATACATAGTTATTTTATGTTGCCTTAAGTTCATGATTGTGGTTGATACCAAATTGAGTGGTAAGTGGATTTCTCATCTTAGACTTAGAAATTTCATTTATTATGCCTCAACTCACTCCTTTATTTTTTAGATGTGTAGGATAGACCTTCCATTGTCACTACTTTTTGGAGTTCCCGTGCGTTTCGAATATGTTTATGAAAGTGTGTTTATACCTGAGTCAATGGCTGTATATACTAAGTGTACTTTTGCTATATGGGTTGACGTAGGGCTTCTAGAGTGGATTCCCCATCGAATTGTTGCATGGTGCTTGAACATTGAGGGTGGCTTGGTTAAACCACTTAGGGGCTTCGATGGTCCTCCTAGTTTTGACAATGATGGCTTGTCGATGGGCGAAGCTATCGACCGGTAGCAGATAGTTTGACTTTTGTACAGACAGGCTTTTGAACGTAGTGGCATAGTATTGGAGATAGGTGACCTTGACCCTTTCCTAGACTGTTGTATTTTGTATTTTGCTTGAACGATGTATTAAAGTTGTAAAATGGGTGTTTAATATAGAAGAATATGCATATATATTTTATTAAACTCGTGTGATCATTTTGGGATTTTGTTAATGCTGTAGTGTGCTTTTGCTTGCTCATAATAATTAACGTGTAATAATCAAGGGGAAAAAAGTGTCGCGCATGACGTTCTGGGCTTCACACAAACAACCAACAATACTAGCATGTGAAGCATGGGATAAGTGTTCCACCTCCATCCAAGTACATGGTACAAGTCTAGACAATTTGTGATATGCAGCACGTGGGGGTACTTACTGTATATCTTAATTGCATGTTGAAGCGCCCTCATGCTTTCCCAACATAACTCCTCCAAATCACTCATAACATTCAAGCAGTCTTCTCTCTCTACATTCGCATACCAAAAGGCATGTCTACTTGTCCAAATTATGTACTTCAATACATGCACACAACTGTTGCTCTATTTCATCGTCATTTGCCTCCGCCAACCACCTTGAAGTTTCATCAGTTATGACTTCAAAACAGCTGTTAGTTGCTATAGAATATAATGAATCTGCAGACATTATCACATCTTCTGCACTTCGAATATCTTTATGGTCTAAAAAAAGCTCCACCTATTTTTGAACATTGTTAAGATCTTTCTTTACAATTGATCATGCACTCCTCCTATGAAACATAGTAGAGTCGCCAAAGGTAACATCTTAGTTGAACATAAAATCGGGTGAATCTTCCTTAGTGCACCACAACCTATAAAATATGACGAATCTGTAGACATTATCACATCTATTGCACTTTGAACATCTCTAGGCTCTAAAAAAAGCTCCACTTATATTTGAACATCGTTCATATCTTTATTTACAATCAATCCCTCGCTCCTCCTATGAAACAAAGTAGATTTACCAAAGGTAACATCTCAGTTGAACATAAAACCAGGCGAATCTTCCTCAGTGCACCATAGCCTACATCCCTTTACCCCATATGCATAGCCTAGGAATATGCATTTTCTTGCCCCCGGCTCGCTCCAACGTGCCATCGCTTGCACAAGTAGTAAGGAGGGCAACCAAACACTTTCGGTCCAGTGTAATCAACAAACTTACCTTACATGTTTTCTCATAAGTTTTTCAATCAATTGCTGGTGACGGTGATCTATTCACTAACCAACTATTAGTATTCACCACTTTGGCCCCAAAATCTTCATATAATCCAGCATTAGAGAGTAAAGAGCGAGCTCTCTTCAATATAATTCCATCCATCAATTCTGCAACTCTATTTAGTTGTGTTGTGTCGACAATACTAAGATATTTCAATGTACCTTCCTCTGCACAAAACTAGCTAAGCTCCTCAAGTTCTTAGGCATTTGGTCTTCCTTCCTATTTGTTTTTCGATCATTGCCTTCCACGACTTAAACAGACCAAGCACTTCACTCTTGTGCTTAAGAAAACAAATCCGGACTTTTGTCGAAATGTCATCAATAAAGGACAACACATACCTTGCACTACCCTTTGGACATACCTTGAGAGGGTCCCTATAAGTTTGAATGTGCGCAACCTACAATCTCTAAGGTCGGGTGAATTGCCATACCAAAACAAACACCGAACACTCAATTCATTCACTACCCTGCATCATTGCCCTCCTTCCACACCTACACTATGTCCCTTCATTTCCAATCAAGTGCATCGAACAAACTAAAAGAATCAAAAGTAGATTGGAAGAACCCTAGCCTCTTTAAACTCCTTAGATGGAATCAACATTTTTGCTCCCCTAGTTAAGGATGGAGCTCGTGACGAAGAACTTGAAAAGGATGTGGAGTGATTTGTCGTTAGGCAGGCGGACTTGAGGTAGCGAATAAATTTTGGACTAATATTGTTCAGCAATTGTTCTTCAATTCTTCAATTGTTCCGCATCAATTTAGGGGTAAAAAAAAATTGGACAAAATTGTCCCAGTTTTAGTCGCCAGAAAAAATCAGCCAGTGAAGATTTGACTGGATGGCAAGTTAACCCTTATTTTAAATTAAGTTGGCTAATTTATATCCTTATTTGAAATTATGTCCACTATGAACCATTTTTTTTTGTTGTTGAGAAAATGCCTCTATTTCATGCATTTATTTGAAATTTTCCTTTCTGAATGGACAGACTCTAGAGCAATATATTGAAAATTTTGTGTTTTTGGGTAAAACCGAAATCTCCTTCATGACTACTACTCACAGTATACATCGTTCACAAAACCTTTTTCAAATATTAGTGAGCTTTGCATCTAAAAATTTATTTAGTGAAACATAATATGGAGTATATTTTGAGAAATTAGAATGAAAATGATGTCAACTTTATTGTTAATTTACAAAATTATTAATTAACTACAGTTAAGAAGTCAATTGATCGATAGATTTCTATAAATGCTGTTTCAAGAGTGGTGTTTTCACAAATTGTCGCTCACTTAAATTTCCAATTCGATTGCTTTTTCAGATCAATCTGAAGATAAAGTTCACTATCTATTTGCTATCCCTCTTTTCTCAATACGCCTTTCCATTTTGCGGGTGAACTAGATTATCACTGTACTTTGTGAGGGTTGAAAGAAGTATCGAAACAACAATTTTATTCCCGCGGTCATTCTATTTCTTTGCGGCGGGGAAAAAGCAATATTTTAATCTACCAAAAAAAAAAAGGGAAAACAACATTAAAATGTGAAATTTTATTTTATTTTTTTCCTTTCCATTGCTAAGGAAATAAAATCGATGAAGCTTGATGAAACAGACAACAAAGAGATAATCGGAATGAAGATGGAAAGGGACCAAATTAAAAATTGGACAATTGGGCCCATTGTTTCTGCAGATCAATTCCACCTACAACCTCTGCAATTTGCCGGATCTCTATTAAAATCTATTAGGCCCAATAGATGGGTGGGCTTGAGTCTGGCCCGATACAAGAGTCGGGCCTAATGAATTTTATGGAAAATTTTGATTATGGGCCTGTGTCTCAGTTATTATTGATAATCCAGATTCTAATTATGACTTTTTTTTTTCTCTCGCTAGATGTGTTAAAAGTTAAAAAGGACTTTCATTAGCACTCTAGATTCTGAAAGGAATATCAAACTTTTGGGAGAAACGGTTCGTGTAATAAGACACTAAAGTGCAAGTCACGATTCAAATGCCGACGTTTCGTCACGTTATTGCATTGCATGTTATCCTCGTTATCATGCACTTTGTTCGTGCCTTCCCTCGGTCGATTCAAAATGGCCACGTCTGCATTCCGTGTTTCAATTGTAAGGCTCGACTTGTGGGCAAGAACACCGTACGTACGTCGTTGGTCATCTTTCCGACGATTTAGGTTTTCCGAAAAGGGTTTGTCGGACTTGTTCGTTGATTTCTTTTTTTCTTTTTTCTTTTTTGCTTTGAATGTGCAAATCTATGGTTTAGAAGTCGTTGATTGTTCTAGAATGACGGATTAGTCACCTTCACTTTGAGTAGAGAATAATCAGCTGGCCTCATTTCTTCCATAGCTGTCTCTGTTGTTGCTGCGAATTTAAGGCATCTAAAGATATTCCTCGCATTTTTTTCATTTTAATTCCCGATCCATGTCTAGTCATAAAGAGACACGGGTGCTACTTTTACATATGTTTTACATCGAGGAAATCCATAAATTATTTACTCTCAAGGATACAAGAGCTCGCCGATTTGAATTTGAAGGAAGAACTTAGAAGGCATACTCGGCGGAAAACTTTGCCTTTCGACTTTTAATTGATGGCGAAATTGGAGATTATTTTGCTAATCCTTTCTCTTCCAAGAACAAATAATCGCTCCCGCCATTCCTTTCCTTTTTTGCATCGACGACAAGTATCCGCTAAATTCTAATTGTTTCGTGGATGCTCAATGATCTCCATCCGGCGAAGAGTTCACGATCCACACAAGAGAGGCATGCACGTCGATTCATCGAAACTACCGAATCCGTTGAACTCGTGCGCCGTCGACACGTGATTTGAGCTCCGTCCCATGTCCAGTGCACGCACTCGGACAAAAAAAGAAGAAGTCAAAAGTGCTCACGTCGACAGCATGCGGCGATTCAAACTTCGAGAAGAGATCCCGGAGAGCGGGAAAGTAAAGAAGAAAAAGAAGAAGAAATTATCAAAATGGAGCACGATTGTAACTTTTCTTTTTACATCTGGGTCACATGAAAAAGAAGGGCTAAAGCTGTTTCCGGGTCACGCTAATTAGGAGGAGGACATGATGAGCATCGGTGGGTGGTGTTGCTCATTCATGAACCGCACGAAAAGTAGGTTGCTCCCATAACACGAACAATAATGCCCTACATTGATAATCTCTGATCCATAATCATTTCCGCGACCCCACGAGCGATTTTTTTCTTTTTTAAGGATTAATACCCAAAAAAAACTTCAAATTATAAAAATACCCTCAACTTTTTCTTTTTATGTCATTAAAAACCTTAAACTTACAAATACCCAAAAAAAATTTTGTCTTAAAAAACCTCAAATTTATACTGATATGACAAAGATATCTTGGATGAAATTAAAATAGATGGTATATATTTTACACATGTATAAGTTTAGACTTTTTCGTGTTACGAAAAAGTCAGGGGTATTTATATCACAGTAGGCAAGTTTAGAATGTTTTGTAATAAAAAAGAATGCTGGAGTATTTATATCACGGTGGGTATAATTTGAGAATTTTTTGTGATATTCACCCTACATCACATTATGTCTTTTCTCAATTGATTTTCAAATTCACTTATTTAGTTAGTTCGGAATCTGTTCATTACCTGCTGCAAGATAATCTTGGTATTATTTCTTCAAAGTTGAAGGTTTTCCTATATTATGCTGTGATTGTAATCCGTTGACCGTTTCATCAATAAAGACACTTGAATTGATCTTTGTGAACATCTTTTTTTCTTTTTGAATTCCCATTTTTGCCAAGGATGCTTCTAGACTAGCTAGAAGAAAGTTTGGGGTTTGGTTCGAGCATTTGTCTATATCCAAGGGGGGTCAATCGGATCAACCCACAAGGTTGAAACTTTTCTAACGTCTATCTTGTGTTAGAAAAAAGAAAATTCTCATGGGACATATTTTACATATGAGTTACGTTGAAACTTTTCGAAAAGTGAAGAATTTCCACGAGAGCATATTCCTCGGAACAAAATCAAATTCCATTTCTTTTCAGGGGCATGATTTGCTTGCTAGTTGTTTATTAAGAAAAATTCTTGCTCGCGTCATCTTTGAATGGTAAAATCAGATGGCATCACCGGATTGGAGAATTGAAATCATTTCCCTCCACTCACCATAGACTACAAAAAGCCAAAAAAAAAAAAAAAGATAAAAGAGAAATCACCACCGTTGGATTGGAAAGTAAACAATTAAAATGAGGAAAAGACGATAATGAAAAGAAAGGAAAAAAAAAAAAGAAAAAAAGAAGAAGAAGAAGAGGGAGAGAGAGAGAGGGAGAGTTGTGGGGGCATGAACCATGAAAAGGTCCAACAAGAATTGGATTCCCATTGAAAAGTCAACAAAGAATAGAAAATTTTCTCTATATTTCACTGTGTATATAATATATATCAAAACGACAAATACGTGACATATGCACTTGTAAGATAAATAAGGAAAGCATATCGATAAATATGAAAGTACCGAGGACGAATGTGAAAATTCGGACACGATCGGTTTCGTTTGACCCTCGTCGATTTTAACAAGCGGTGGGCGTTTTCCTCGCCGTAGGATTCACAAGAGCAATCCGCGGAGATCAAGACGAAACGCCACGTGTCGGTCGATTAGGAGTGGGAGGTGGGGCCCGCGAGACAAGAACCTCCCTAAACCCACCCGCACCATTCACTTTTCAAAGTTGGTAAGACAAGGAGTCTCGCCCCACCCCCATAGCTTCAGTGTTACAGCAGACCCGCCACTCTCTCTCTTCTCTCTCTCTCAGGACAAGCATGCAAGCGCCACAACAACCTCCCTCCTTTTCCACTTTTGACCCTCCCAACTCGCTCAATTCACATGCCCCGACCCCTCGGTCCCCTTCAACTCCCGCTCCGGTCTCGACTCTCCCCCGCGCCCCCACATGGCCGCCTCCGACGTGGAAGCGGTGCTCGAGTTCTTGAGGAAGAACGGGTTCTCGGAGGCGGAGTCTGCTCTCAGGGAGGACGTCATCGAGAAGGTCGATCTGGGCTCCTCCGACTTCGAGAAGTTCTTGTTCCCGATGGCCCCTCCGCCGCCGCCGGTCAGAGTCCCGGCGAGCTCCCGGCGGTCGGAGCCCGGAGGCGACGGCGGCGGCGGTTCCGCGACATCGAGCGGCGCGTCTTCCGATGACCGGTTCGTGAGCGTGGGCTCTTCGACCAGCGACGTGTGCTCTTCAGGTTCTAATCTTCTCACCATTGGAGCACCGAGTTGTAACTTAGTTGGTGTATTTCTTGTGGCGCGTGAGAGCGTCAAATTTTTCTTTTAATCTTCTTGGTGGTTGTGTTTTTGACACCGCAAAAAGTCACTGGGCGTCGAATGGCTGACACCGGTGTCGGTCCTAATGCAAGTAATATTTAATCTGTGCAAAATTGTTGCCAAGTAGTAGTTTTTTTTTTCCTTTTTCCAATGATGAATAAAAAGAAAAATCCATGTTAAATTTGGAAATCTTGATCCTAATGGGAGTAACGCTTAATCAAGTAATGCTTTCTCTATGCTTTTTCAAGGCTTTGATGTGAACTAGAATTAGAACTAGAAGAAATGTTCTCTCTTCACTCCTTTCTTTTGGTCAACTTAATCCTTCTTTTGAGATAAGCTTTAAGGGGTGATAATCAAAACTTTTTTGTATTGCCGTGTAAAGTTGGCATTAAATTGGGAACTTTGATCTCCCCAGTGATTCCCGGCTATTTCTTTGACTTGTCATTGATGTAGTTTAGGGGGTGACTATGAGTATAACAGCCACATTGCCCTGTTTCTGCCCCTTTTTGCTGAATTTTCGCTGTGACTATGCATTTGCAAGAGAAAGTCCTCCATGCTATGAACCAGACAACTATATCGATAAACGCGAGATTGCCGGGACTTGGAAAGACTAGTTGCTTGCCAAGAATCCTCAGCGCCTACCTTTTTCTTTGAATCCCCACTTCTCTTTCTGGTTTTTGGCCGATGCACGTGTTGATGTGACGACTTGCGTGTTGCCTACTGTTGTGTTTGCAGAGTTTGTCAATCCATACGGTGTTCGATCTGCGTCTAGAACCAATTCCGATGCTTCTTCTGATAGACTGTCTCAGTTTGGCACGGCACGTGAATACCATGATTATGATCTGCAAAATGACTTGTACTGGTACGACGACAAGGATGAAGGACACTTCCTGACTCCATCCTTTCAAGGATCAGAGCCCTTTGGCTGCCCGACTGAGGATAAGTTCGTTACAAATTCAGAGTCGCAGGAATATCTCGATAATTCAGTCGATTTTAATGGCACTCATGATGTATTTCGGTTGGATTTTAATGCGGATTACTCAGATAAGCCTAGTCTCTACGACATGGCCTTTGCAAATGAAGGACAAAAGTTTCATGTGTTTGAAAGTCGTCATTTTGTTGAAGAGGGTCAGTGCGAACTCTTTAAAGGTAAGGAAGAGGATTCTACGCCGTATGGGGGAGGTCTCATGTATGGAAGCTATTTGAACCATCAAAGTAATGATACAATCGGCTTCACTTTGAAGGATGTAGAAGGTGTGTGCTCTAAAGACGACTCTGGCACCAAACATATAGCAAATGCGAGTTCTAATAGATACGCAAAGAGGCACACTCCTGATGATTCTGTTGATCGGCCTCGAAGTAGCTCTGATTTACACGAGAGGGATTGCGGGGAAGAGTTTATATTTGAAAATATCGAAATAAATGAAGATGTTGATGATCCAATAGAGACTGGAGATATCGGGAATCCTGAAGCTGTTGGAGGCCAAGGGGAGGAGAGTGTTTTTGCTGATGAGATTTTAATGCAAGAAAATCAGGAAGATGAATATGAAATCTTTGACTTGAGGATCATACACCGGAGAAACAGGTATATCCACATGTTTTACCAGTGATATTAATTTTCATCGGGATATTTTAGGAGCGGATGGATATACCTATTGAAAGCCATACATGTATTAATAACAAATGGGAATTCGCACTATGTAACTCTGTGATCCATTTTAGCAAATTCTACTCAGTAAAGGAGCCTCTATTGATATTGTTCATTTTCTTGAACACAAGAAGAATATAGATAGCGGTTTATCTTTTCATGTTGTATTCCACAATCGCATTTTCCCTTGCCTTAAGATTCTACTGAATCAAGGTTTGAAGCTCGCTAGTACAATTTTGATTTGTAGGGACACTTGCACTCACATGTTATGCCATGTACAGGACTGGATTCGAAGAAAACAAGGATATGCCCATCGTGCTAAATACTGTAATCGCAGGGAGATATTATGTTACAGAGTACCTTGGCTCCGCTGCTTTCAGTAAGGTTGTTCAAGCACATGATTTGTATATGGGCGTGGATGTCTGTCTGAAGATCATAAAAAATGATAAAGATTTCTTCGATCAGAGTTTGGATGAAATAAAACTTTTGAAGCTGGTAAATAAGCATGATCCTGCTGATGAATGCCACATACTGCGCCTCTACGACTACTTTTATCATCAGGTAGGGCATAGATGGATATGTTGAATGTCTCTTGCGAAATTTGCCAATTGTTACTAGAAAAATTAATTATTATCGTATATAGTTGGTGTACCTCTGCACCCATTTGAACTTCAATTGGTACAAGAAATAAAAATATCCTTTTCGCCATGTGTCAGCTGTTTTTCCTGTCATACTTTGAACAGGTATTACAAAGGATATCTAGCTTGAACAGTATCATTCACTATCCATGGGCATGTGCTTAACCCTTCTGCGAACAAAATAAATGCCTTCATAGCTGTTAATGCATACAGTGTGCTTATTGCTTTTATGAACAAAATGTTACATTTGAGTTGATAATACACAGTGCACTGTGTTACGAATGGTTTTTCAAAATGTAGGAATTCTCCTTAACATATCCATCTCTAGATTGAAACAAACTCACAAGGACTAGGCACAAACTGGACTATGAAGGGATAGAACTAATGCATTTAGCATAAACCAATTGGTGGGAGTTGGATCTTTTACCCCCTGTCTCTGGACATGGGCGCTTTTGTTTGATATCACTTATTTTCTCTTTTTTTTTTTCCCTAACCTGTTGATACAACTTTGCAGGAGCATCTCTTCATTGTTTGTGAACTTCTTCGATCAAATCTATATGAATTTCAGAAGTTTAATCAAGAATCTGGCGGGGAAGCTTATTTCACGCTGAACAGATTGCAGGTCGATTTCAGTATAGCTTGACTCAGTAGTTCTCTCATCAATTATTGTCCTTTGTTCTTTCCATCTTACTGTTATCTGCCAAATATGAGTACCTTTGTGGGCCAAGAGACTTCATTTGTGGAATTGGTTTTTCTTAATCCTAAAAGGCCTTTGTCCATAGAAGTGGAATTGTGGAAAATGTAACTAGGGCATTTTAAACTTTGTTGTCCCTACAGGTCATAACTCGCCAGTGCTTAGAGGCACTAGACTACTTGCATCAACTGGGGATTATACACTGCGACCTAAAGCCCGAGAACATTCTCATCAAAAGTTATAGAAGATCTGAGATTAAAGTCATTGATCTGGGAAGCAGTTGCTTTAAATCAGACAACTTGTGCCTCTACGTCCAGTCTCGTTCCTACAGAGCTCCGGAAGTCATCCTGGGCCTTCCTTATGACCAAAAGATCGACATTTGGTCCCTTGGCTGCATCTTGGCGGAACTTTGCTCTGGCGAAGTATGTACAACTTTCTCCCTTCACGGTCATACTCAGTCCAGATGTTGGATTTAACTTTTATGGTGGTGGTGGACTATGCTTTTATGACTAATGACTATGAATGACTTCTAAGGCATCTTCTATTAGTTCAGTTGCTACCCCTTTCTTGGATATGTACTTGAAGCAAACAAGTTCAAGATCCATTGCTGTTTCTCTGATTGATTTTTTTCAGGTGTTATTTCCAAATGATGCAATTGTAATGATTCTAGCACGCATGATCGGCTTGCTTGGTCCCATTGATCAGGAGATGCTGGAACAAGGACAGGAGACACCTAAGTATTTCACAGAGGAATATGATCTCTACTACATTAACGAGGTGAGTTGTGTGTACCTTGACTGTTTAACCTCATTATCGGTTTTATGTTTCAGTGAAGGCTTGCAGAGCTTCTAACGTTGGTCTGAAAAAGAAAGTGTATGTATACGGTTGAAGTGTCTGACTCATGGAGCTAAATATCCAAATGAAGACCGCTATTCATAATTCTTGTCTCACTCTTTTCTATTTTTCTCATTTTCTCTGCAGGAGACTAACCAATTGGAGTACATAATTCCCGTGGAGTCGTCGTTGGAAGGACATGTACAGGTTTCTGATATTGGGTTTCTTGACTTCTTGAGGAACTTGCTGGAGATCGACCCCAAGAGGCGGCCTACTGCGAGCGAGGCATTGGAGCATCCATGGCTTTCACACAAGTACTCTTTCTCTTGCTGATATACAGGTCTTGCCAATAAGTTTTGAAATATATTGATTGGCAAGTGCTATTATTTGAGCACTGAATAATCAGAACAGCCTTAGTGTACATGCAGCTTACGGAGCAATGTTAATTTTTTGGCTTGTTCACATAATTCTTTTTCCTCTGTACAAAGCTCCTGAGACAGAGCCTTCCGTCTCCGGGGGATCCGAGCTTGTAAAGATTAATAGCTGTTGTACACATGCTTGAGGTTACATCATGTTCATTGAGATTGTTCAATATATGAGAGATGAAAGAAAATTCTCTTGTACCCTATTCCAATTAACATCTCCTGCTAACGATACTAATACGAAACGAGTGAGCAATTACCTGAATTGGGTCGAAGAAATCAAGCTGAAAATCTTAGATCAGATCAATCTCAGTTTTAAATTTGGGGTACATCGTTGACTGAATAACGTGGCTTTTGGGTCAGTCAGTTTCTCAACTTTGAGCTATACCAAACGGATCTCCTGTCAAGATAATTTCTGCAAGACATGTGGTGTGACTGCTGAGAATTGCTTAGCAAAAAAAAGGGCTGGAAAAGTTAGTTTAGAAACTCCACTGTTGCTTCTGTCAATTGATTTTGATCAACACAGCAATCAACTGACTGAGAAAGTTATCGTCTTTTCTTGCAAAAGTGATCTCCTGATGCTAAGTTGGTTGAAAGAATCAGCTCTCTTTTTAATTTAAACAAGAAAACAGGGAGATCAAAGGAAGCATCTGAACTTCTACCCACCATGCTTCCAAAACTATTATTAATCCATCCTAAATCACTATCCATGATCTGATCCGGTTGAGGGTTTGTGCTCTGTTTGGCAAACATCATGGAATTGACATCAATGTTTATCTCCTTTTGCCTGAGAATTCCTAGGAAAGTCGGTGTATGCCTTCCGGAAAAGAGATGGAACACGACTTTTGGCAATGTTTTATTAAGGTGATGACATGTGAATGTCTTCATATCATCCGAACGTGTTTACCACTTTGGAAAGACTTGATCCCACTCGTTCCTGGAATGAATCGGGATGGAGAGGATGGACAGTGATGCTTTCGGAGACGGCATCCATATTCATTCTCTATTTCATTAGCAAGATGGGGGATTTTGCCATAATCAAGATGACAACATCATGGTTTCATATTTCCAATATGAACTTGATAAACTCGACTAAAAGGTCTCTTTTTTTTCCTCCTCCGTATGTTTTTTAAGGCTCTATTTATTTCATGAAGATTAACGATCTGGAAACATTTAGAAAAAAACAATCGCTCGTATCGTTTACAAAAACGAATGAACGAAAATATTCTTATCGTACGCAAAAATATTTAGACATAAATTGTTATCGATAATGAAAATATTTTTCATTGACTAATTATTTCAGGTGATACAAATGATCAACTTTAGGAAAATATTTTCCACAAATGTCTATTTCCCGTGAAACAAATGGAGCCAAAGTTCGTCTCCCCTAATGAAACTTCCTTAATTACTTGGAACTTAAGTACTTTGAAAAAGCAATCGGTTCACTACAACTGGCACGAAAAGAAATTTCAAGGAGATTTTTTTTTTTATTTGTGCAAAGGAAAAAGAAATACATTCTCGGAGATATTGCTTGTGCCTATTAGAGGTTCCGCGGAGAAATCTAGTAAGCAGTAATCGTCACCAATTGATTAACGCGATAAATCTTTTCGACACGTGCCACGGCTATCGTCGGTATTTATTTCGAAGGAAGGTGTATGTTAAAACACACATGGTCATTTTCAGGTTGCGAAATTATATATCAAATGACAACTTAGGCATGCAATCAAAAGCCCGAGACAGATAAGAGGCCTACTAGAGGGATATCAAGTTCGATATGGTTTGATGCAAATTAAATGCTCATTTCGTTTCCATTAGTTGAAGATTTAGGGAAAGGTAAACTATTTGGGGTCTTCTCTTCTCATTTGTTTTTTTTTTTTTCCAGGTTTTTAATGGGGACAACAACTCCTGATTTTGGAGATGTATTTTAAAGATTGCTTTTTTAATGAAGTATAAGTAGAGATATTTGAAGTGGCGTGTCCAATTCATTACGTAGACATCCTTTTCAGCTTTAACTTTGTTTTTTCAAGAATCGCGATCGTGGTCCTCAAGGCCACGCCTTGGATCGGTGCGTGATGACAGTTTCCAGATATTATCTTTTGCTGTCTGTTATTTTAACAGATCCATTTCCATCTTGGACGAGCTTTGAGCATTGGGTGACGGGAGCTGATATGGCTATGGCTGCTCTTGCTTTTGGGAGTAGAAGTGTCTCTCTTATTCACGGCAGCTGCAATTTCTTATTGCATCAAGAATTGCGTTAATCGCGTCTGACCCACGACGCCCAGACCAAATGTAAATTGGAATTCGTTTTCTTCCTCAGTCGCCGTGTTGGCGCGTCCCCTCTCTCTCTCTCTCTCTCTCTCTCTCGGTGTCTCGATCTCGAGTTTGTCTGTCTTGGAGCGCGACGAACAAAGAGATTGGGCTTCTGTGACTTTCTGACACGAACCATTAACGAACCCCACGCACACCCACTTTCTTCGTTTGTCCATCCTCTTCAGAACCAGAGATGTCTGCCGGGTTGACTCAGTCGCCTGGGACGAAGATCCAGCTGTGGAGGTCGCTGTGGGACTTGCTCTCCTTCTTCTTCCAGTTTTTATTGCGCATCGCCACGGCTCTCGGGACTCGCCACTTTCTCGTCTCTCGATCTCCCTCCT
Organism: Metrosideros polymorpha var. glaberrima; assembly: GCA_001662345.2. NCBI lineage: Eukaryota > Viridiplantae > Streptophyta > Magnoliopsida > Myrtales > Myrtaceae > Metrosideros > Metrosideros polymorpha. Next base: position 12,549,705 of record BCNH02000007.1, on the reverse strand, counting down.
TCAAGCCCCTGCCCCTCGCCGAGCTGCCCGTCCAGGATCCACCCGCCGGCGTCGCCGCCGACGAAGGCGCCGATTCTCCCGAACGCTTGGAAAGGCTGACGGTAACGAAATATTGTTTTCCCCCGCTGGCGCTAGCTGCTTGATTAAAGCTTGGAACTTTCTTTATGCCGTGACTGACATTCAATATATAGGGAGGAAACTGCGGATAAGATTTGATTTAAATCGGTTTTGTTGATGTGGTTTCACTGGTGTTAATTGGGCTCGATTGAAATTGCTATGTACTCTTCTATTCAGCTAATTATGGAATCATTTTCAGGTTGTCATCCTTTACTTTGATTGCGATTTGAGTTTTTCTTTTGAAAATCTATTGATAATTTCTAGAGAGAGAGAGAGAGAGAGAGATGAATTGAATGGTAATGTTATTTATTTGGGTCAATCATATGTAAGCTTATTAATTTGTTGACATTTTCACATGTAATAACTGTGGTGACCATTGTGAAATAGTATGTACAAGCAGGCGTTGAAAAGATTGAAATCACTTGAAAAAAAGTGGAATTTGAATGTGTTCTGTTTCTTTTAGGTATTCAAGTGGGGTGGGATAGAATGTGTTCTGTTTCTTTCAGGGTATACACATCAGTCTTTTAGCATCGTATGCGAGCATGATACTATTTAAACACGTGCAATGCAGGTAGTGCTCGATTTAGATGAAACTCTAATATTTGCACACGAGACGCCGAGTCTGCCTGCTGCTATTCGTGACCAGGCAGTGGAAGCCGGATTGAAGTGGTTTGACCTAGAATGCATTTCTTCAGAGAAGGTGTTTTACATTCTAGACATAATAATGGGTTTTGATTTGACTGATATTGTCTTGGTATCTCCTCCGATGAGTTATCTTGATTATTGTTTCCTTGAGTATATATTACGCTTCAAAAGGACCCCGAAGGAGAGCCTAAGGTCAATCTTGTGACGGTGTTTGAGCGCCCAGGCCTGCGAGAATTCTTAAAACAGCTCCATGAGTTTGCGGATCTCGTGCTGTTTACTGCTGGACTTGAAGGTTGCTATCTGTCTGCATGATTTTTCCAGTTTTTTTTATGCCTATTGGGATTGAGGTTCAATAAGTCAAATGTTTATGGCTACAGGATATGCAAGACCGCTTGTTGACACAATTGATGTTGAGAACAGATTTAGTCTGCGACTTTATCGACCTTCAACAATTAGCACGTAAGCTTACTTTACACCTTGTCCTATTTACTTTCTCTGTGGTAAATGACTTTTCCAATGAGAATGGGAACATAAATCCATGTCTATCCTCCTGAGATTACACTGATTTCTTGAGGTTTTCACCTCAGAATCTGATAATGAAATATCAATACGTTGAGGAAAAAAAAAAAAAAACGAGAGTAATGAGTATTAGAACGATTTGATGATGTGTCATCGTTTAAATAAATCTCGAATGAGTGATTCGAGAGAAAGCAGGCGTTCCTTCACATAGAATACATAGACTGAAGCTTTTAAAGGTGGTTTAGAATACAGTCTTAAGTGATGGCTACAAAAAGAGCTTGAAATGCTCATAGCGGTCTCAACTAATAGCTTCACCATTATTCTGAAGACATTTAGGGGGCTTATATTAAATAAATTGTTATTGACGATGCCTTCTCCTTATCTTCCTCAGCTAGAAGAGTGAAAGGTCATTTGTTACTGATATTTATGTCCTAATAGCAAGATCAGACGGGTAATGTTGGCTGGTTACTAATTTAGATATTGGTGTCTTTAGGTGTTCCTAAGCGATCGCTTCCTGCGATGCTAAGTAATATCACCTAAAGTTGCTGGTGAAACTCCAGCAATCGGTACATGACTCACCCATATATGGACTTATCTAAGTTGCTGGTATCCTGATCCTAACATGCAGGGAGTATCGGGAGCACGTGAAGGATCTTTCTTGCCTCTCAAAGGATCTCAGCCGAATAGTCATCGTCGACAACAACCCGTTCAGTTTCTTGCTGCAGCCAGTTAACGGGATTCCTTGCGTTTCTTTTTCTGCTGTACAGCCGTGTGATAATCAGGTAGTCGAATTATGCTCGGTATAACTTTTAAGCGTATATTTTTCATTATGATCAATCACTTTGCTCAATATTCTTCATCTGCTTCAGCTTCTGGAGGTCCTGCTTCCACTCCTGAAGCACCTTTCTATGCAGAGAGATGTGAGGCCAGTGCTCTATGAACGGTTTCGCATGCCTGAGTGGTTTCAGAAGTGTGGGATCCCTCCCTTTGGCAAGCCATTGTAGCATCTAGACACGAAGTTTCCGTTTTTTTTTTGTATGATTCTAAAGAAGTGGCATCTGGCACAAGGTCAACGTTGGCCCAATTGTCTCCCTGGTATGGAATCAGGTGGTCCAAAGGTGTCAATATCTTCTCCGTATTTGCAGAGTATCTAGCATAGTTCTGACTTCTGCATCTTTACCGATAGATAAAAGTCCATGTATGCAATGTAGATAGAATCTAAAGTACCATTCCTTGTAACATTATTTATGTGCTTGCAGTCCTGTAGCATGTCCAAATCGCAACTTCAGAGTGCCAAACACTCTCTCTTGATCAAATAAAGAAAATGGTTTTCACCAGTTGCTGGAATGTTTTAGACATAGCAATGATCAATTGCTCCTGTTCCTTCTCTGAATATAGTCACAATTTAAGATAGTATGGCTGGCTAATGTGTACTCAAACGACAACCTGCGAGTAGGAAATCTGGCTGTCTCGTTTTCCTGTCATATGGTGGCCTCCTTTATTGGACATCTTGGTCTGCTTGTTAGTTATTACTGGTAGAATTTAGCACCTTGATGCCTCAGAAATTTATGGCTGCTTCTCCTGAAAAACATTAGAAACCATGGCCTGTTAGTGTTACCATAGCAGACAGCTGCCCACTGCGTGCAGGAATTTGAGAAAATCAGTCTCTTGCAGTATCGATTGAATTCCAACTGTAAACTACATATACATATGGGAATGTCCTGTCTTGTGAAGGCTGCCTCAGTTTTAGCTGATTAACCTTACAGGTTACATGTTGGAGTATGCAGCCTCGTCTGTTCAGCAATTTCTTGATCTTCTGCAACATGATTTTAACTTCGCAAGAGAAATGTGGTCATCAATATGGTCATCGTCTATTTTCTACTCTCGTATCCAATCACAAGGTTACAAAACCTACTTCGTGGTCCTCCAGGTGACGGCAGAGTCACAGAGGCCTTTGCCATGACGACAGAGGAATTCACCAACCGAATTCCTTAGTTTCTTTCTCTCTCTCTCTTTTTAACATTATATTTCTGGTAATTGTGTTCTAATCATAGTTACAGGTAGCTAGTGGACATCCTCTGTGAAAGTATTGGTTTTTTAAATCTAATTGTCGGCGGCAACAAACTTCCATGTAAATATAAGAAAAGCTAGACCATCAGTAGCTGTATCGCTCTCTTTTCCTCCTTCCTGTTCTCCTCGTGTTGCCTCGCTTTCTTGCCCCTTTAGTTTGTCCAATGACCAGTCGTTTGAATGCATCTCTCCTTAAAAACAAAAGAAAATCCCTTGGCTGTCCGAAACTTGTTCGCCTTTTTGTATGCCTGCAAGCCTGGTTCAGAATCAAGAATGTCGGTTCCTGGTTCCCGTGTTTATCTGAGTTCAGATTTTCTTGCGCTGCAAATTCTATGTGGATGTGATTAATTTATGACTCGCAAAGAGGGCAAACTTGCTGCACGCCTCTTTTTTTTACTATTTTCCTCTTCTTCTGTCGAATGTGGATGAGTTGCGAAAGTTGTCTAGATCCAAACAAGAAGAGGGCGACAAGTTCTAGAGCTCGCAAAAGCGTGAGTTCGGGTATGACATATCGAAAACGTTCCATGAAAACATTCTGGTAGGATTTCGCAGCACATGTTACACTGTTATGAAATTTGTGTCATCGCCATTGAAATGTAAACGTGCCAACAACTTGCCTCATTTTCCCTTGGCCAACGTCTCGCGACGCATCAGGAAAGGAAAAAGATCAATGCGAATGAGAACGACTCCACGAGAAGCTGACTTTCTTTTCGTTTGAACATTGACCGAATCGCGCTCTGCTTTCATGAACTTGGTCAGAAACGATCATTCATCACCCAGATGAAATTTCCCTCAATCGAAAACAGTCGTGCGCGAAAAGAAGAATCTTGAAAAGGTCTCGCAGTAAAAGAAGATACGCTCGTCGTCGTCGTATCACGATCTTGGAGGACCCCGGAAAAAAGGTTCGAGCGGAGAGACTGGGTCAATAGTCAAACTTCCACTCCAGCCAGTAGAGACAAGGACGTTGATAGAACTATGCTTATGCAGGATTGAGCGAAGTGTGAATGATCTTGTGCATTGCCTAACGTCATCTAAATGCCTATCAAGGTCTGGAAAGCTCCCCCCTCGTCGCCGCCATAACCTTTCTGCCTTCACCTTCATGCTCAGACACGTTCTGCTGAATCAAATCAGAGCACAGTCAAGCCCGTTTAATCGCGTCCATTGCGTTGAACTAGTCCTGGAACATCGAGAATGCATCATCCGTTTGTTCAAGGGAAGAGCTGTGGGAAACGAAGAAGAGAAGGGTGGGGACCGAAAGTGACACAGTCGAGACGAAGATGGGGCTCCGATTTGCGTTCTAGAAATTCCCCCGATGACCATATGGGTTCAGGCCACCTCCTTGACCGGTCCATAAAACGTGCTTGACCGTCAACAGAAGACCGAACCGATTCGTTCATCACGAGCAATAGGGCATGAAATTCGTGCCGTTTGACCCGTTAATTACGAGATAATTCAACGAGATGAAGACCGCCATGCGTTCAGATGTCTTCGACAGCTTTGATAAACAAGACATGAAACGCTTTGGGTCATTGGAAAAAGAAGAAATTGAGCGTTCGATTTGTGTGTCGGTAGCACAAGTTCCATTTGGACCTGGGTGGCGGTGGCGGTGGCCTTCGAGAGTCAATTATTGAGATAATTTAATGATAATCTAGTTTGTTTATCTATGTACCCACGGTCATATTCTAAGGATAAATTGCAAACATCATCCTCGACTTTGCTTTGCCCATCAGATTCCCCGTTCATATTTCGGAACCTACACTCCCCAACCCGAAAAGATCCATTCGCCCTCGTGCGCATCCAAAATCTAAACCGAATCTTCTACCCTCTTGCCCTTCCCTTTTTTTTTTTTTTCCTCTCTCTCCTCACAAACGGCAGCACGGTATGGCATTGATCGAGAGCCACCCCCGTAGCGTCGACCCGCCACTCGCCTAAGTTGGTAACTCAATAGAAAAGAATAGCAAGCTCAAAAATTGATCAGATAAATGTCTAAAAGCAAATCAAATGAGACTTAGTGATTCGAATTAGTTGGTAACATAGTGGGTGAAAAGTTGATAAGTCGTATCTATGAAGGTTGGTGAGTTCACCGTAAGAGTTTGGTACAGTTAAAATGTCGACGACAAAGGTAAATAAAAATTAGATAGAGATAAAAGAAAAGAGTTAGAAAATTGTATACCATAGACAAAGGCAAGTTAATTTTGTTTTGCTGATAAATCAGGTGAATGATAACTTTTTTTAAATATTAAATTTTCTTCTAAATTCAATCAACTCTTTCAGAACTCTACCGGAACGCAACCAAAAAAAAAAAGAAATCAGTTCTTCGGGAACAGAATGGTGAAACGGTCGCATGTGACGATGCAAAGATTAATCCCCCAAGAGCAAGCCAATTGAGTTTTGTTCAAAGATTGAGAATGACCCCAGTCACGACGTTGGAATTTGGTGGCTATATTACTACATTGCCAAATGTTAGACATGAACTCGAATGATGAACATAATGAAAATCCAAAACGGGAGCCTACCCAATTTCTGGCAAGGACATAAATGCCTCGGCCTCGATTCATTTCGATTTCACGGTAGTAAAACAAAGGTCGCTTTGAAATCAAATTTCGCGCCTCAGCCATGACAAATATCGATGTCGATTAACATATGTTAATCTTTATATCTACCGATATATGTACAGTGCTACTCACGCGCCATGCACGCGAATGTCCATATTCACGTGCGTTTGTTCTTGCTCATGTGCCACGCATGTGCTTGTCGACGACCAGATCATGTTTGGGTGACGACAGAATCTAATTTCACGCCTCTTCGTATGCTATAAAGGACAATGCGGATTACAATCCTTCAGTTCAGTTCGTTCAGTCCCTTTGATTTGCCGAATCAGCTGCGGAGTTGAACTTTCCACGTGAAGTAAGGGGAAGGAAGTCGCCGCTCTCCTCCGTGAGAGAGACAGGGGGGGAAGTTGGCCATTGAAACGTCCGTTGAATTTCAAAAGCCAGCGGCGATTGTAAATAACGTTTTAACCAGACGCATTCGCCTCCATGCGTTCTTCAAACTCCGTATCCAAACACTGCGAGGCCCGACAAAGGAAACCGAAAGATACGACATCTCTCTCTCGCGCTCGCTCGTTGAACTCATAAAGCTCAGTTTTCCTTTCTCTCTCTAACAACCACCGTCTTTCTCTCTCTTTCTCTCACACTGGGTCGTCTCCGCCAATGAAGCAAGAACCCACCAACCCCTTGAATTGCTTCGCCGCCACAGCCGCCGCCAAAGGCCCCCTTATATGACGATACTAGCCTTACCTGCCGTGGTCGTCTTCTTTCTCCTCGCCATCGCCGCCGTCCTTCCCGCCGCCCATGGGCTGGGCGCGGGCGCCACCGTCTCCGCCGCCTACGCCTCCGCCACCGTGTGCGGCGTCGTCTCCGGCCAGCCCACTCGCCCCGTCCGGTGCTACCGCGGGGGCCGGCTCCTCCGCGTCGACCCCAACGTCTCCTTCTCCGCGGTCTCCGGCGGCCGGGGCTACTTCTGCGGCCTCATGTCGGGCGGGTCCACCTTCCTCTGCTGGGACACTCTCAATTCCAATTCTACCCTCGTCCCCAGAAGGGTCTACCACAACGAGTCGGCCCCGTTGAAGAACCTCGCCGTTGGTGATGACCAAGTCTGTGCATTGGTGAATGCCACGGGACAGGTGAAATGCTGGAGGATCCATGACTCTTTTCAGGTGCCATCTGAGGCTGATCGATTCTTGTCGATTTCATCTGGGTCTGGGTTTTCTTGCGGAATTTCGATGACTACGAATCATGTCCAATGTTGGGGTAGCAATCAAATCTTGTTGGACGCTATACAAGATGGGTTTGGAAACATGCCAATGTCGAGTATCGTCGCAGGTGGTTCACACGCTTGCGGGTTTAATTCTACTGGTTTTGTAGTTTGCAGAGGGAACAATACTTTTGGGCAGCTAGATATTCCTTCACATTCATCCTTTGAGTTCTCTTTGTTGTCTCTAGGTGCTAGTCATAGCTGTGCATTGAGGCGAGTGAATAACACTGTCACTTGTTGGGGTGGCGATGGCCAGTATTCGGCTGATGGAACTGATGGAACTTCATTCGAATTGATTGTTTCGGGTTCGAATTTCACTTGTGGATTGACATCGAGTAGTTTTTCGATTGCGTGTTGGGGTCCTGGTTGGCCTGGTGAGTCGGCTGGGGGGCTCGTGGAGCTTCCATTGACAGGAATCCTTCCAGGGCCTTGTGTTCAGTCAGCTTGTGAATGTGGCATATATGGTCTGTCACAGACTCTATGCAGTAGCTCTGGTGTGATTTGCCTGCCTTGTACTGACCAAATACAAATCCCTCCCCCTCCCCCACAATCAGTGCCGCCGCCATTGCCACCAGCGCCCGTCTTCCCTCCATCCTCCCCATCACAAGCTCTTAGAAGGGGCTTGTTGGCCTTTGCGATTGTTGGATCAGTTGGAGCATTAGCAGGAATTTGCACGTTGATTTACTGCTTATGGAGCGGGGTATGTTTTGGGAAAAAGAAGGTGCATAATTCAGTTCAACCTACAATTACTAGGGGGAATTCGAATGGCGGGACGACATCGAACACTAGCCCTCCTTCGAGATCATCCACCATAAGGCGCCAGAGCTCAAGAGCGATGAGGCGCCAGAGAAGCGGAACGTCTTCAAAGCACGCCGATAAGGCGGAGGAATTTTCTTTAGCAGAGCTAGCAGCGGCCACTGGCAACTTCTCCCTTGAGAACAAAATCGGAGCCGGCAGCTTCGGTGTTGTTTACAGAGGGAAATTACCTGATGGTCGTGAAGTTGCCATAAAAAGGAGTGAAACCGGTCCAAGGACGAAGAAGTTCCAGGAGAAAGAGAGCGCTTTTGAATCGGAAATTTCATTCTTGTCCCGGCTTCACCACAAACACTTAGTTAGGCTAGTTGGGTATTGTGAAGAAAAAGATGAGAGGCTCCTAGTGTACGAGTACATGAAGAACAGAGCTCTTTACGATCACTTGCATAATAAAGACAATGTCGAGAGAAGTAGTAGTCCTGTGAACTCGTGGAAGATGCGGATCAAGATTGCGTTAGATGCCACCAGAGGGATCGAGTATCTACACAACTATGCAGTCCCTCCCATTATACACAGAGACATCAAATCTTCTAACATATTGCTAGACGCCAACTGGACAGCCCGAGTGTCTGATTTTGGATTGTCATTGATGAGTCCTCCGTCCGATCATGATCTGAGACCATCCAAGGCTGCGGGAACAGTCGGGTACATCGATCCCGAGTACTACGGTCTAAATGTGTTGACTGCGAAGAGCGATGTGTATGGCCTAGGGGTGGTGTTGTTGGAATTACTAACAGGGAAGCGCGCAATATTTAAGAACAGCGAGGACGGAGGGATGCCGATCAGCATTGTGGATTTTGCGGTACCCGTGATAATGGCGGGGGAATTGGCAAAGATCTTGGACTCGAGGGTGGGGACGCCGGAGTCGAACGAGGTGGAGGCGGTGGAGCTGGTGGCTTACACGGCGATGCACTGCGTGCACTTGGAAGGGAAGGACAGGCCGACCACGACCGACATTGTAGCTAATTTAGAGAGGGCATTAACTCTGTGCGAAGATAGCCATGGGAGCATCTCTAGCGGCACAATCTCCATTGTTTCAGAATGAAATCGAGGATTCAA
>BCNH02000007.1:12508899-12519795 GCA_001662345.2 Metrosideros polymorpha var. glaberrima | reverse complement strand
TGAAGAAGGAGGAGAAGGAGCTGAAAGGTGCGGTATTTTGACTGGACTCGTCCTGCGGGGGAGGGAGTGACGACAATTATAAGCGAGTGGGGTTGCACCCGCCCGCAAGTAACCGGTCAAATGAAGAGTCTCTCTCTCTCTCTCTAGAGATTAACGGCAATAACGATACGTTTCAAAAGACAGGGGAAGGTCTGACCCCCAAAAAAAAAAAAGACAGGGGAAGGACATCTGCGAATCTCATCAAAATTAGAAGATTGTCCACTTGCTGGTTCTCACTTATTATTATTATTATTATTTGACATTACCGGCGCAGCAAAAAAGGGCAAATTTTTTTTTTAAATGCGAATATATTTATATTATAAATAAATAAAAAGAGAGAAGATGGGAATATGGTTTTGACTTGAGTTAAACTCTCTTTTCCGCTTTCACATATTTGGCGGGGAATTAAAGATTCAAAGGCGAATTAGAAGACTTCTTCTGAAAAGCGCAGCATTTTGAAGAGTTGAGAGAGGGCATAATCATATGCTGTTCTCTTTTACTATTTCGTCCTCTCATTTTTCGGAATTTGCAGGAAGTCCCTCATCGAAAATTCTAGAGGAAGACAAGGGAAGCTTCTTTTTACGCCGCGTGCGATGTTTAATTGTCGTAAGGAGGATGGGCTCCGTCCATTTGTGGAAGTCTAAGAAGAAACCAAGGTATTCTTAGCATTTAAGAAACTAGATTAGAATGACAGGGTGAATGCTATTATTTAGTACGTTAGCTCTTGGGACTTGTACATGATTGATGCATCAATTAGATAAATGTTTGTTCATCGCGTTTTATATCCGATTTTGTTGTAATTGGGGAATTCATAGTTACGTGATTTGATTTGTACCAGGATTTGTAGGGAAACATATCAAAAAGTCTTAAATCTATTGCATTATTACCAATTCATATCCTAAACCTTTGAATTAAGTCAATTTAATCCTAAGCATTTTTGCATTGGTACCAATTGAGTTCATCAGATCAATTTTCACAGGAAATCATTAACGTGAACGTCGAACGTCCTACGTGACATAATTGGCGCTGGTGGAATCAATTATTTTAATCTTTAAATGTTTTTTCAATTTTTTTTTCGAAATTATTAATTTTTTTCTTTTCTTCTATTTGCCTTCTTTTGTTTTCCATTGTGGCTGCATCGACCACAAGGAGAGGCCACCTCTCCCGCAAGAGCCTATGCCTCACCCAGTGGCCGGCGAGCTTTGACGACCCTCACTGGCCATAGTGAAAAAGAAAAGGAAAATAAGGAAAAGAGAAGAAAAAAAATTAATTAAAAAATTTAAAAAATTATCCATATCAATGCTAATTGTGCCACGTAAGACGGCAAATGTTCACACATTAACGATTTCAAGTTAAGATTGGCCGAATAGACTCAATTGGTACTAATGTAAAAACGTTTAGGACTAATAAATTGATGTCAATCTAATATGTTTATGACTTTTATGGTACTTTTCCCGGGTCATTGTAAGTAAGCTTGGTCCACCTATGCACGCGATTATGACTCGATGAACAACAACGTCCTTATAAGAAACATGGACAATCTATGGCTATGTAGTCGAAAAGTAAATTTGTCGTTGATGGCAAAAATAAAGTCCAAAAAACCATGTGGAGCTTGCGTTTTTCATTTGACAGTTGGCACGCGTGCAGTACGTGTTGACCCTAATTATTCTTGTAATAAATTGGAATACGAAAGGGAAGTTTTTACTCGAATTGCTTCATCTTGCTTTTCCCTCATCTTCTTCCTCGATTTTTCTAAACTGCATCGGGACTTTCCGATATTTTAATTGCTTCGTCTCCTTAACGACCATGACTTAGGAAGATAGCTCAAGACACATTTTCTTGAACTTGGATTGGAGATTTGATGTGAAGAGAAGCCTCAATTATCAGAAGCTAATGATTCTCATCATTCTCGTCACTAAATTTAGAGTGCGTATGGTAACATTTCTATTTCCGGGAACAATTTCTAAGTATAAATGATTTTTTTTTCTGAATTTGTTCCCAAAAAGAGTTTCAACATAAAAGAACGCATTTGTTAATTATACAAAATTTATATTCTCGAAATAGAAAAATAACAGAGATGCTTTTGGTACAACCTTAAAAATTTCTATTCTCAATTTTTTTTCATTTAATAATAAAAATGTTAGTAGAGGCGGCGTCGAGCGGTGATCGGCGACGGCGGCTGGCAGTGGTGGAAAGAGTGGTGAGAAAGAAGTTGATTATTTTCTAAGTGAGCTTGTTTTTTTTTTCCCAAGAACAAGAAGCAACTTCTTTTTTTATTATTGTTTCTATTCCAAATTTGTTCTCGATAACAAAAAGCTACCAAATAGGTTTATGTTCAAAATCTGTTCCCAAGAATAAAAGAATCGAGAATAAGAGAATCCGGAGCATTACCAAATAGACTCCTAGTCTCTTCGGGGTCAAAAACGGAGAAAAAAAGTTGGTGTTCAACGATTCGTCTTTCTATCTGGCCACTTCGTCATTGATTAGGTGCGGCCTAATGCTATATAAACAAAGCATGCTTTGGAGCCACACAATGAATTTCTATGCACAACACAGATCACTGCCGCAATGCATGAACCCAAGTGATCAAGAAAGCTTAAGAATAAACAAGAATCAATCAGACCGGGGATGGTGGAGCCGACAGATTCGAATCATGTGATCACATGCATCTTTGTCTCGTCGTATCATTCCCATCCTTATCTTAATTTTCCCGTCAACAAATTTTTTTTTCTCTCCGTTTGTTTAGTTAGGTTCGACTTCGTATTTGTCGAATTTCCCGAATATAAAAAGAATAGTTTGTGAAGGATAATGGTCAGATTCGTTGCTAGTTAGTGAAAGAAGGAGAGAGATTCGTGTTAGTTAACATCGGGTGTCGAGAAACTGAATTGGAATGAGTGAGACGGGAAGAAGATGTGGCCAACAATAATGGGTCCAAATTCAATTGAGGGAGCAAATTGAAAGGGATCAGCAGTTTTAGAGGACAATAGGGGGTGTAATCTGGCGCAAATCATGCTTATGCGAGTGCACTAAAGTTATGCTTTTGGTTTTGGGGTCTAGATTATACAAATTCAGACTACTTTTAGGTGCTAGATAAGTTGCTGTACTTAGAGTAATGTAGGATCGCTTTTGTATCCCTTTCAATCTGTTAATACGCAAGATCACTTTGCCATTGTCATTTACGATGTCCCGGAGGCTTAGGGTTTCAATAGGGATTTTTGTCTTGAATACCAATGAGTCAAATTTTTTTTAAAAATTATAATGGGCAATTTTGGTCGAACTTTCTAGTGTAATATCGGCATTCCGTGCGGTCCATGAGATACTAAGGTTTTCTTTTTGTGATTTTTCTAGTTTTTACTTTATAGACTGCTTCTACGATGGGTTTTTGTGCTTAAGTTGATATAAGACGGCTTTTGTATCCCCTCGCAATGAGATTCAATAAAACATGTTCAAATCATGTGAATCACTTAACAAAACTATATTTTACGCTCAGCTCGTTTCATGGAAAATTGATGATTTTAAAAATATGTTCCAACAAATGGCTTATTGTATAATTTACAAAAACGAGTGAATGAAAAATATTTTCATCGCCCATGAAAATGTATAGACATAAAATATTGTCAACAATAACACAAGCGATCATTTTTTTAAAAGATATTAATCAAATCATTTATTTTTCGCGAAACAAACGCAACATTTTGACTTCTTACCCCTTGAGTTTTTTTTGCTAGAAAGAGAAGCTCAAATTCAAGTGTAGCTCCTCCACTCTAGCCTAAAGACTCCACTTGTCAACCTACTCATTAGGTCATACCATAGGAGTGGTTAAGAAACGAAAGGTGAGGCAAATGGAAACGGTTCTTAGGTTTAATTTTTGTATGTATTTGGGAGCAAGTAAAGCATCTTCTATCTTATTGGGTCACATGCTTTTTCTTTAAACCAAGGCCTTATCTATTTTGCTGCCTATGATGGAAAGATTAAAGGACAAACCTAGACTTTCACACCGTGGCATAAAAGGGTTTCGCCGAAAGGCCACAAACCGAAACAACGGCCGTCGCTTGTCATCTAAACATATCTAATCTTATCCTAATCTTCATCTTTTTGCAAAAGAGATTTGACCCCTAAAAGAGATTAACACCTCCGATTATACCCAAAGTTATTTTTTTGGGGGGGTCAGATGATAATACCCAAAGTTAGGACGTTGATATATTCTCTTTGTTCAGTCTGAATAGCATGTGTAATACGACTTTCGCACTCCATCGCTCTCTTTTTATAGGGTTCTCAAAGATCTTTTTGTTTCGAAGCGAACGATCCGTGTCGATAATTCACGTTGATGATTGTATTGCGCCCCAATTATCTTGTTCGTTTAATTAGTGGAAGAGCAGTTCATATGATGATATCGATGAAAGATTTGAAGTTTAGAGGTGGGACAAATGGCACACCTACTATATTTGTGTGGACCAAGGATGATGATGCACAAGATGAAAATCTAATCTCATGTTTAAATCATATCATGCCTAGTGGGAATTATTTTAGAAGGACAAAAATTCAAATGGGGTGCGTCATAGCTAGCGTCTGCCTTAGGAAGGCTGGCGAAAAATATCAGCAAGCACAAGCTTGAGTAGAGATTAAATTAAGGGGCATTAATCTAAACAATCATTTGACTGAACTTCCATGTACCTATCTAATCCGTTCGGGCGTTTGCTTGGGCAATAAGAACAACATGGTTTGCATCACATATGCAAATCACCCCAAAAATTAAATGTTGTAATATAAATTACTTGGAAACTAGGCAAGACGTCATTGATTATGGAAGCTACTCATTGATTACTTGCGGAATTCATAGCGTTTTGTCAATGTAAACATTTCGATCAATTTATGGCTGACAATTGCCGATCGTCTTACGTAACATAATCGATGCTGACATCGACGGTTTTTGATAAAAAAAAATTTCGTTTCTAGAAAATCTTTTATAAAATTTCCCGTGTTTTTATGGCGAAAAGAAAGCAGGCCACGCCAAGCCACAAAATAAAGAGACACGTGGGCTTAATGGGTGTCTGCTGAGCCGCCGCGTTGGGCCGACGTTGGGAATCGAATGGGACTGTCGCTGTTGTGGCTACCTCTGGTGCTGCCACCGCACGCGCCTAAGGCCTTGTGTTGCTGCTGTACCAAATGGAGGAATTCCATTTATTTATTTATTTTTGCTAATTTTTTCAAGATAAGGAAAGATTCTCACTTGGATTTGCCAATCAGAGAGCTAAGCCAAGAGAAGGCATAAATTGACCATGTTAGGCAAATTCTCATTTTCCAGACAACAAAATTTGGGATCTCAACAGCAACACCAACGGAGGACAAGCAAGGGCGCACACCATCCGTATTCGGGTCAAAATACTCGACCTTCTACCGGATCATACACGATCCAACTTCGAGTAAGGGAGAAATATTCAATCTTAAATCGTGTCTTGTTAACAAGTATTTCGAAACATTTATTAATTGTGTTTAATAAGGAAATGTGTTTATTTTTTATATACTGATTACACACACGACGCGAGAACGATAATTCATTAAAAAATGACAACCTTTCTTCTTCTTCTTCTTCTTTTTATCGAAAAAGCTTTCTTATTGGAATGTTTTTAACATTTGCTGCTAGAGCGCCTATTAACAAGAATTATATTTAAAAAAATTAGTTAATAAGACAAGCATTAAAACCGATATTGCATTTCGAATCATAATTTCCGATGATATTTCATTTAATGCTTCGATTTCTCCAGGATCTTTCAGTTTGAACTCTCGATACCGATATTTTTCCTTATGAAGAGATCAAAGCAATAGATCTGGTCTAGGACGCGAAAACTAGCTCAAGATACCGCCACATATTGTACCCGGACAATTTGATTTTGCACTCGACAGACGATCGGATGCGTGTCACGAGTCTAATCGCGCGTATAACTACGTTTATCAACCAGACAACCGCTAAGGCAAAGGCTTTCTTCGTACGTGGAGTTCCTCGGGACGAGACCACAATATCAACCGACCGAATCCATGTCGCTCTAATGGGATGTACCCATGGACGGCAACTTCTCTCCCAAGTAGGCCCTGAAAATATCTGCAGACATCAAAATCCCAAATCAACTTCGGCACGAAACGGAAAGAAACCAATTACGTGTGCATTGCGTGGCTAATGATAGAGATTGGGGGGACGCCTTCGAGAGGAAGTTAGAGTGGGATTTTTTGTCCATTGTGTGTCGACTGTCGACCCACTCCCACGCGTCGCGCACACGGGCTTTATCATATCTCTCCACAAGAAACAATTCGGTTCCAATGGGCCCGAAATTTTATGTTAATTAAATTGAGTTTTTTTCCATAGAAAGGAATCGAATTGAAGGTGATAAGCAACCTGTCCGAAGGCCTCCATGTGTGGTTCCTTCGCGTAGGTTGTGCAATGAGCGTGTCGTGCAAAACGCCAACACGCGAACATCACTTGTTTTGGAGGATGGATGTGATGGAATTCTCACGTCTCCTGGATAAGAAGAAGGAAATGCGAAGCTCAAATTACCCATCAAGGTCGAGCTCAATGATATGATGCTCTGCATTCGCTTTTCAACTTTTTCTCCGGCTACAATAATAGCACTCTCAACCGGATCGCACATAGAGTCTTCCGATTATGAAACACTCCCCAAAAAGAATAAGGACGTGACACGTAGTGAAATGACATTGATATCTTATTGAGAACTTGCTTGGTTCATTAAAAGCAATCCACGACTAGTGCGCGTATCGTGTAAAGGATGACACTAAGGGTGGGTTTGGTCCAACCTTACAAATGAGTTTTGGGGAAATGTAAATGCTAAAAGCTCAATGTTAATCCTTTAAACATTGGGCTTTCAATATTCCTAAAGCCAGAATTTGGCCAAAAGTCTATTGGGAATGCTCGTCAAGCACCCCAGCATTTTTATAAGGGGTTTTGGAGGCCAAAAGTTCATTTGGAATGCTGAATCAAACCCAACATAAATTGGTTCGATGGTACCACGTCGGCACGATACCGAGGAGATCTAAATTGCCCTTGAAACCCATCTAGTGGATCGTTTTGGGCTTCATTCGAGTATAATGGGCCTTTTGGCCCACGAAAGTTTCGTTTGATTAGCCCGTGTAGCCTCTAGCGGCGCAAATTTTTCGAGTTTCCCTCCATTTCCCCCGTCTCTCTCTCTCTCTCTCTCTCTCTCTGTCCCTCTCTGACTCCATTTTCGCCGAATCTGACTTCGCTCTGGAGGTAGAGAGAAGCTCAGGCGACAGGTGCTTTCCCTTTCTCTCTCCGATTCTCTTCTCCTACCCGCGATTTGATCTCAATTGCTTTGAATTGGGTGTTGTTTACTTGGTTATGCTATTGTAATCACAACCCTAATGCGCGGTTTGCTGAAAATCCAAAATGGTTGTTGCGCTGGTCTCTCAGTTATATGAAAAGTCAGAGCTTTTGTCGTCCATTGATGCGAGAAAGACGAACACTTGGCTAATTTTCGGGACAAGCCACGAGACTATTATAAGATCAGAGACGACTGCCAATTTTGCTTTTCTTTTTCAATGGGTTTGGGGGGGAAGGGGGAGGACTAGTGTGGAACTTTCAGCGACTCGTGGTTGCTTCACTGGTCGAGGCATTCGCATAGTAATGGCTGTTAATTATTGAACTGACGTAATGATTCCGCAAGTTTATCATTGCTCGTGCTATTGCTGATTTTGTTGTGGCAGTCTTGATGGTTCCCTAGCCGGGATCGCATGGAAGCGAGCTCAGCGTAGATTAATTTTCTGGTCTCGCTGTCTCGACGAGCTGATCTGAAGGATGGGAACTTATTACGACATTGATGATATCATTGCCGAAGAAGAGGTCTACACTGGCTTTAATCTCTTCTCTCTGTTGGTCATTTGGTCAGTTTTTAGACTCCTCAAAGTCTCTAATTCTGGGTTTCTGATGTCCTTGATGGCAGCCGGTTTCAGTTGTATTCCAAAAGCCAGCAAATGGAGTTGGGATCGATCCTAGTGCAGAGAAAAATTGCGTAGGTTTTCAAATAGTCTGGAGCTTTATCTAGGTGGTTGTTTGGAGTATATTAGCTTATTGTTTCTCTTTCCCTTCTTTTCTCTCTCCAGGTTGACCAAGGATCAAAAGTAGAGCTGCCCTTCTGGCTTGCTAATGAGTTGTGCCAGAGAAATGCTGTATCAGTACTTGTTCCAGCATGTTTTGATGAAAAGTAAGACGTGATCACCGTTACTTATATGCATTGCCTTGGAAGATGATATTCAAACTACATATGGGGCATGAGTACAGAGTTGATCTACATGGAGAAGTAGCATGTCTACCCTTCCCTCATAAGAATGCAACATCACGATACACATTAGATTTGTAGAGTCCTCGTTTATGGACTTCTTAAAGTTTCAAAATGTTGAGTCTGTAGTGACACTCTAATCGTTTTATATATATTGTATTTGGGGTGATGTCAGAACTAGATTGGAAATCCAGGCTGACCCTGCATGTGTGGATTTGAGATCTCGAAGTCCATATTTTTATGAGTTTGGCTGCAAGATGGTGCCGATGTGAGTATCTTTGCAACACCTTTCCCCTCCACAACCCAGATCTTGGCGTTTCTTCTGTTGCATTCAGAATCTTGGTGTTCTTCTGTTGCATTCACTGAATGCTCCCATCAGATTTTTCTAATTTGTACCTGGCACTGTCAAGTTCCTGCACATAATTTTTGGTCAAAAGAAAAGGTTATGAATATATTTAATGACTTCAACTTGGAGAAGTAAAGGGAATTAGTGTGCTTTTATGTGGGTGAATTGCATGGAACAAATTAAATCTTCCCCATAGCTCAGTGGACATCCTCTCTCTACTGTTTTGGAGATCACCTGAAAGACAAACTCTGTATTATTTTTCAAAGAGGCCTAGTCATTTCAACAGGTTGGTTTATGTCCTTGAATATCTATCAGTTTCTGCTCCCTTTGCTTCTTTCCCGGTTTATTTTAAAGAAAAATCTATTTTTGTTGAAGACGTTCATTTAGAATATTAAATTGGAGAGGCAAGTTATTATTTTGCAGCCTACCTCTTTAGCTTCCTCATTTTCACGGTGAAGAGTTCTGCAGTTGGTTCACTCAACTAGCAAGAAACTTGTAGATTGTCCACGCTGGTGAAAGTTTAAGATCTTCTAGTGATACTGTAGATGAGATGGGCTTCATCTAATGAAGCATATGATCGAGTGGTTTCAAGTCACAGCTCGAAGATTTACTACTTAAAGTTATAGTTCTCCCATTTGCTGAAGAGGAGGCGTCTCTCTGGTTTTACTTTTTCAAATATATACCTCTGTCACAATCATTATTAGTTCTGGTTCCTTCTAATTTTGAGACCTTGTTCTATGTAAACTTATGATTTCTCCTTGTTCCTTTTCATGGATAGTGTTGGTGATAGGACCCTTGGATTTCTGCTCTTCTCCGCATTTAGAAGTAGATATAAAGAAGTACTGACTAAGGCACACACTGCGTCGCATGTGGCAGCTCCGAAAATTCTCTCCCGACTTACTAAAGAAGAAGTCAATTGTAAGAGATTGATTGGATATTTATGTCTGCTTTCTTTTCTTATCCTTCATTATGCGATACACTGATGCTGCGGCTTACTGTGTAGTGTATGAGGCGGCTCAATCGTCCGTAGCTGCCTTTAAGAAGTGGCGAGTAGGTGGCCGGAGATTTCAGCCTGCATCTGTTCTAGGGAGGAAGAGGAGATCAGATGAATAAATGTCGCAATTTCTCATTCAAGTCTCGCCACATTTTGACTTTAATAAAAGCTCACCTTGACTTGAAATTGATTATGGAGGAGCATTGCCCTATTGGAGAGCATCACGTCCTAAGCCTGCAGTCAGTCACGTGACAAAGCAACGAAGAAGGTTCTTCCCCTCTTGATATTAAGTTCCGCAAAGCAAAAGCTTCAATTTTTAAGCTCTTGTCAAGTTAGCCGTATTTTTTGTTGTTCTAATTTATTCCAGCAAAGAGAAGTCATTTACGTGATTTCCGGACCAAGTAAGCATTTTAGACTTCTTTCTGTGTTTTGGGTCTAAAGTTTATAGTGTTCAGACTCGACTGCCTCACTTCATTTATCCCAAATCCATGAATGTCACTCACAGGTCAAACTATATGTTCTGCATTCTCGCCAAGAAAACCACAAACATTGCAACAGGGCCAGGCGTAGTCTGGGCTAGTACAGAGCAATATTGAGTGTGGAAGAGATCTTTGCATCTTCGTTTTGGTCTATTAGAATTTAGATTTAGTTGCCGTCGCAATTTGTGCGGAGGCTATTAATCTTCGTACTCATCTGGGTTGTGATCTCTACGTGGTCTTGGACTAAAGTAAGGCCATCTAAATTTTTGGAGTGATGTCTTCCAAGTTGGGTCAGAATGAGAATTCGTATGGGAGTTCATTTGCTTTCCTGCGTATAATGGATTTAGACAAATTGATTTGCTATAGATTTCTTCAATATGCATTTGAGTGGGGAGTGCATGTATTGGATGACCAGCTTCGTTATTGCCTGGCGAGTTCTGTCTTATTTGGCAAGACAATTGCCTTCATGATTGCCTTTATGTTAACATTAACAAAGCAAAGTCAGCACGATGATGCCGCAATCCGATACTCAGGCTGAGGTCGATAATTCGTTACATTATTTACCCTCTTATCAAGGTGTTCTCCTTCACGCCATAAATGGCAAAAAACTTGGGGTTCGATAAATATTTAGCATGAATAATTTTTTTTATTTACATGTTGTACCGGTCAACAATATTGGGGGAAAAAATAGGAAATAAATAGGATTGGGACAGTAGAAATGTTATAACTTTT
>BCNH02000007.1:12430836-12499177 GCA_001662345.2 Metrosideros polymorpha var. glaberrima | reverse complement strand
GGGGGGGGGGGGGAATAAAGTCTGGGACAGTCAATTATTTAGACTCCCTCACTCGTATCTCACATGCTTTTATCAATTATGTATTAAAACCTTGTTCACTTCATATTGAATATCACACATTTTAGATGGTGAGTTGTTACTTGAGCATGCTTTGAAATTGTTTGAGACATCTTCAGTTTTAATAGGTGATTGGCAAGTAGATCTCATAGTTTATTTTGTTGGTGTTTCCTCAATGTTTCTTTTCATTCTTAACACAAATATATCATACTATGAGAATGGCCATTTTGCATAGTTGTTGTAATCTTTTCCACAATTTATCCCACTTCTCCGTATTGATTTAGTTCTAAACACCTGAGTTTCTGGATTTTTATACTCCAATGTGCAGCCAATAAGAAAGCATCTTGGAGGTGTTTAGGATGGTTTTCAATTGACTGGTGGAATTACTTTGTCCTTCACTTTTATTGCGAAATATTAAATGACGAAATTTGAATGTCTTGACATGCGTACACTTTTTCTTTGTGGAGTCCCGGGAAGATATATTTGTCTTCAGCTTTTGGATTTTAATGAGGAGGTCCTTTTTGCTGGCTTTTGATGACACATAGTTTAAAACATCTGATAGGTAAAGTAAAAATTATTATTTTAACAGTTTAAAGTTTAACAAGAGGGCAAGATCTTTGATGTTCAGTAGCCAGTGGGAAAAGAATACAATCTGCTTGTTTATTAGAATAATCGTTCATTACTTTGATTCCTTGAATGCGCTTCTAATTTTATTGAGAATGTAGCGTTTCATGAAAATTTTGAGGCATTAGGCTTTGCTTTTAAGATTCGTATTTGTTTTCTCTGAATTGTTTCTAGGCTTCTGACGCCACCTGGTACGCCTCTTTTCCCTTCACTGGAGATGGAATCACAAAAGACTGTTATGAGTCAGCTTGGTACTCCAAAAGCTCGCCCCACAGTGCTTAAATCACGAGTAAGAGTATTTCATGTTGTTCTATCTGAGATTGTACTTGTTTGCATGGAAAATTTCTGTCATATTAGGCTGCAATTGCTTGGCGCTTAATACCAAAATTAAATTGGGAGCTGTAAGAAGGATGGGCTTGCGGTAATTTCATTCAATGCAAATCTGCCTGCATTTTTTGAGGTCCCAATACGTGTTTTTTTTTCCTTTCTGTTTTGTTTGAGGTGAAGATGCAAACCATATTCTGAAGACGCAAAGTAATATAAACAGCACATAGTCATGTTCTTTCAGGGACTAAATTTAGCACTAGTATTCTTCTAAAAAATAACTCTGCTGGAAATAACAACCGAGTGGCCCTGAAGCATTTTGCCTTTTGTGTCTAATGATTGATGGTGATGCCTTTTGGACTCAGTTATATATATTTGTTATGTTTGAACATCAAGTTCTTGTATTGTGAATAATTCTTTGATATTTTTGTGTGTAAGCATAGTGCACTTGTATTCTCTAGTTTCTTTTACAGCATATGGCATAGATGGAACTGCTAAAGGTATTAGCTTAGGGATGTTCTTACTTGATTGTAGATGGAACTGCTAAAGGTATTAGCTTAGGGATATTCTTACTTGGTTGTACATCCAAGCTCTTAAATTTTTGCCTTTCCTTACCACAAGATATGTTTCTCAGATTGTTCGCTAATTGTTACTTAACTAGAAAAAATTCAATTCTTATTCTTTTCCTTCTCGAGGGTTAAAAACCATGCTTAAAAAAGCTTCTTTGGTTGTCTGTTCATTTCTTTAGTTGGCGAATTCCATGGTGGAGCCACCTGCAAGGACCAATGTAACATCTAGACAACCCGCTTCCTCTCCTGGGTCTAACACTTTGGGGGCAGGAATTCGCCGGCCCTCATCATCAGGGGGTCCAGGATCAAGACCGGCAACGCCGACTAGTCGGCCTACTCTTACAACATCCTCTAGAGCGTCAAGATCTTCAACACCAACCTCTCGCCCAACCTTGTCTTCAAGTAAATCAACAGTGCCTATCAAGCCCTCTGTTGCTGCTACTAGGCCTGCAGGTACTTCGACCAAGCCTGCAGTTTCAGCTGCAAAGCAATCAGTTCCTGCCAGATCATCCACTCCATCAAGGTCAGCAGCGAGATCTTCAACGCCAACTGCCCGTCCCATTGTTAACCCACCAAAACCGGCATCAAGGGCAGCAACACCAACACGCCGACCATCCACAACGTCAACTGGTCCCACTGTATCTGCCCCTCCCATAAAAGCAGTGTCCTCTACTATTATAAAATCTGCTTCAACAACGTCAAGAAATCCAGTGCCATCACGTGGAACTTCCCCTACAATGAAATCGAGACCATGGAAACCTTCAGAGATGCCGGGTTTCTCTCTTGATGCTCCTCCAAACTTGCGAACAACTCTCCCTGAAAGGCCGCTTTCAGCTACTAGGGGTAGGCCTGGAGCACCCAGTTCTCGATCATCTTCTATTGAGCCTGGTCCAACTACAAGACCAAGAAGGCAATCATGTTCGCCGTCGAGAGGGCGCCCTGCCAATGGTGTCCTTCATACAAGTGGAAGCTCTGTTCCTGCGGTGAGTCGTGGGCATCCTAAAATAAACGATAATGTGAACCCTGGTTTGATGGGAACAAAAATGGTGGAAAGGGTAATAAACATGAGGAAACTAGTGCCACCCAAGCAAGATGATAAACATTCTCCTCGCAGTAACATGTCTGGGAAGTCGGCTTCTTCACCAGATAGCTCAGGCTTTGGGCGAACGCTGTCCAAGAAATCCTTGGATATGGCTATAAGGCATATGGTATGTTCCTTTATCTTCTTTTGCATTAATGCTGTAACTAGTTTATTGCTTATACTGCTTGACATGGTTACTCTTATCAGGCTTGAAGATCATTTCTCTCTCTTTCCATATCTAATGTTGTTTGACGACTCAGGGCAATGTTTTGATTAGATCAATGTTATTTTGTGATGTGGTTGTACTTAAACTCAATACAGGACATAAGGCGAAGCATTCCTGGAAATTTGCGACCATTGATGACAAATATTCCTGCTTCATCCATGTATAGCGTGAGATCTGGGCCTACAAGAAGTAGGACAGTTAGCGTGTCAGACTCTCCACTTGCGACAAGCAGCAATGCCAGCTCTGAAGTGAGTGTGAACAATAATGGTCTGTGCGTGGAGGGGATTGGTCTGGATGATGATATTACCAGTGACCGGGATGGTCATTCGCCTACACGTGGCAGGCGATTGTAGTTAGATGCAGTGATGAATTGGAGTCATCCATTGTTTTGAATCGGAATCTGCAGGATCGGTGAAGAGAAATGTTCCTGGAAAGGACTTACAGGGACTTCACGTTGATGGTGAAAATTGTACTGAGTTGGTTAGGAAGGCTGGCTGTTGGAGGACCTCTTATTGAGGTCCGTGTATTAGTTAATGTCGGCGAATTTAGCTGAACTCTCCTTATTTTTTATGAACGCGAGTTACGGTGAACAAGCTTTAGAAAGTTGTACCCCGTCTCGTCGAATCGTTCCTTATTCTCGTGCTCATGTAGCTTCCATTGCTTTGAGCGCGTTTTGACATCTACTCACTGCTTAGTGCGTTTTAACCTCGGAGGATCTTGATTATGTAAATCGCAAATGGTCTCCTAAATCGGGCCACCTCATCTCTTCACTTTTCTTTTCTACGCATCGGAGTTTCTTGATTGGTGGAATAAGGTAGAGGAAGAGAAAATACTTAGTTTTCTCCGTTCCTTTTCATTACGAAAGCTAATTTATGGATGAATATTACTCTTAATTCCTTAATATTGCTAGAGATGCGTCAATATTATCTTTCGGCCTCGGAACAATTTGTGGTGACCAATTCGAACGGGCAGTTGTAGATATCCTTCATGAACATCCTATGCTTTATATGGAGAACTAGAACGAATTTGAGAGAATACAACGCATGATTTCCTGATATGCGTATGCAATTATTAATTGCTGATACAATCTCGCCACGTCAGTTTCCTGCAAGGAAAAAGGGGAGCATCCCTATCGGGGCACCGACTGGGTCCTAGCCGAGACATGGGAGTCAAGAGTTTGAGACGGAGCACGTCAAATTGGACCTTCGAGGTGCAAAACAAGTGGTGTTGAAGATGAGTTTGAATCGGCCGAAACGATAGTCGTCGAGTACTTTGCATCTAGATGCAAATTCCCCTTAATGGCATCATGAATCAAAGGCCGGTAGGTGGAAATTTCTGCCTATCAGACTGCACAGACACGAAGCTCGTTGAGAACTGAACGTGGTCTACTAGGCTTATTGTCGAATCAAAATTTTGGCCCCTGTTTGGTTAAAGAGAAGTTTTCGATTTTATATTTTCAATTTCCAAAATCTAAGTGTTTTGGTAAAAAAAATTGCTCGGAAATTACTTTCAACAGGAAACACGGGGGCAGTAGGGGATGACTCAAGTCAATCTGCCACTGATCTGTCTAATCTATGCAAATCATGGCATGCTCCTTCCCTATTAATTCTCATTTGCTTGTTGTCATGTTGTGAAAAATTAATTTCAGCCGACGTCTGTCTTCATTAATTTTTTATTTTAATTACGCCGTAGAGAGACCGCAAGGTGGAACGTCACATCTTTCTACTCTTTTAGCACCCAACTTGGTCCACTCACCTATGCCAAGTTGATGCAAGATAAATGACCGTGTGAGACCAAGAGAAGAGGCTCACTCCAAAACCCTCACCCTCTATAAATCTCTTCTCTGGACTTGAGCCAAGTCCTTAAAAGATTTCATCTGAATTCTGCAATGATAAACGCGAGGATATTCTCTCTTTGATCAGGAAGAAAAATATTGATATCGAAACTTAAAAATGTAAGATGTGCAGGTATCGACACGTTAAAATAAAGAATGCATTTAGATTGGACGCTTCCCTTTGCTTACAAGGAAGGCTATCGCTGAAGGCCCTTGTAGGATGCAATTCTCTTTGACTAACGCGCCTAACGGTACTTTTCCTTAACTAGAAGGTCAGTCCAAAGTCCCCATTTGCTTGTTGTCATGTTGTGAACAATTAATTTCAGCTGACGTCTGTCTTCATTAATTTTTTATTTTAATTATGCCGTAGAGAGACCATAAGGAGGAACGTCACATCTTTCAAACTTTTTAGCACCCAACTTGGTCCACTCGCCTATGCCAAGTTGATGATGCAAGATAAATGACTCTGTGAGACCAAGAGAAGAGGCTCACTCCAAAGCCCTCACGCTCTATGAACCTCTTCTCAACGTGGTGGCTAAACCACAGCTAAATTACCCATCCCATCTCTCATCCCTTCTTAATCTCCCTGCTCATCACTTCAGTCCACTTCTGCTTTGAGTCATGCAACTCGCGTGCTTTAGTTTTGCAGACGTACAATTTCGTTGCTTCATTTTTGCAATTGCTATTGTGCCGTGCTTTGTACGAGTCTCCTCGGCATCAAATGAAACCGACAAATCCGCATTGCTAGCATTCAAGGCCGGGATAACTGAGGATCCTCTTGGGATGCTTAGGTCCTGGAACAACACGGTTAACCTCTGTCAATGGTACGGTGTCACATGCAGTCACCGGTACCCCAACAGAGTCACCGTCTTGAACCTATATTCCCTGAAACTCTCAGGATCTATCTCCCCTCACATCGGGAACCTTAGCTTCTTAAGGGAATTAAGGCTCTATAATAACAGCTTTCGCGGTGAAATCCCTCCCCAAATTGGGCTGTTGCACCGATTACGCATCTTATTGCTGGGCCATAATTCTCTCATTGGCGGGATCCCCAAGAACACATCACGTTGCCTTAACCTCGTTGCTGTCATATGGGCTTATAACCAACCGAGTGGAGAAGTTCCTCCAGATATAGGTTCATTGGTGAAGCTTTGGTATCTTCATTTAGGAAGCAACAATCTAACGGGAAGTGTCCCTTCTTCCATCGGGAACTTATCATCGTTGGAGCAGCTTTATCTTCCCTTCAATAACTTGGGCGGGAGCCTTCCTTGGGTTCTAGGCCAACTGACCCAACTAACAAATCTTAGTTTGGGAGAAAACTCGTTGTCCGGTATGTTTCCGCCTTCCCTCTACAATTTATCTTCATTGGCAACATTTGACATCGGGGGTAACCAAATACATGGCAGTCTTCCCACTACAAACGGGCTTTGCTCTCCCCAACTTAGAATTTTTCAGCATCTACGGTAACCAGTTTGTTGGATCAATCCCTCTGTGGATATCTAATAATGCCACAAATCTACGGATTCTTCAACTTGGAGGCAACAAAATCTCGGGGAGCGTACCTTCATTTGAAAGTTTGCGCAACCTTCGACACTTGAGCATTTACACTAACCATCTTGGAAGTGGGGGATCTGGTGACTTGAGCTTCATTTGCTCATTGACCAATATCACTAGCTTAATCGTCTTGAGTATGCACAATAATAGACTCGGTGGGTTGTTGCCGGAATGCATTGGTAATTTGTCCATTTCTATCACGACATTGTCATTGGGCATAAATCCTATTATTGGTGAGATTCCTAGAGCAATTGGCAATTTCGTGAACTTGCAAATCTTGCGGATGGACAACAACATTCTTTCAGGTGCCATCCCGTTTGATGTGGGAAATCTTCCAAATCTCACATATATGACTCTCTCCACTAACAATCTATCGGGGTAATTCCATCATCTTTCCAGAAGAACAAGAAATTGATTGCATTATTTCTTGATGGGAATCACTTCCACGGGCACATTCCTTCACATCTAGATAAGTGTCAAAGTCTGATGATGCTTGATCTTTCTAACAACAATCTCAGTGGTTCCATATTCCCAATGCTTAAAACTCTTCTCTATTTGAACTTGTCTCACAACCATTTGAGTGGGGCTCTTCCAGTGGAAATAGGAAACATTGAACATATAAATTCTTTGGACATTTCGGGCAATATGTTCAATGGTGAAATTCCAAGCACTCTAGGCGATTGTTATGGACTGCTAGTTTTGAAAATGAAGGATAACCACTTCCAAGGATCCATTCCTCAATCAATTAGCTCATTAAGAAGCATTGAGGAATTGGATCTTTCAAATAACAATCTATCGGGCGAAATTCCGAAGTTCTTAGAGGCATTTGACTTTCTGGAGATTCTAAATTTATCCTACAACAATTTTGAAGGAATGTTACCAACTGAAGGAGTCTTCAAGAATGCGAGTGCCACTTTTATTACCGGAAACAAGTTGTGTGGAGGAATCCCAGAATTTTGACTCCCTAAATGCATCTCTCCACATTCCAAGAGCAAAGGAGTTGTTCATGTATTGAAACTCGCGCTCTCTATTACTTTTGGACTTCTTGGGGTGATTCTTGTTCTGGCTTTTGTGTATGTATGCTGGTTGAAGAAGAAGAAAGCAAATGAACCAACTTCAAATTCCATAGTTGATATCTTTCAAAACTTATCTTATGGAACTCTTCTTAAAGCAACCGATGGTTTTTCTTCAACTAATTTGATCGGTGTTGGCGGTTTCGGATCTGTTTACAGGGGAATACTCCAGGAGAACGGGACTAATGTTGCTGTGAAGGTGCTTAATTTAATGCGTCATGGTGCTTCGAAGAGCTTCAAAGCCGAGTGCGAGGCTCTAAAGCGTATGAAACACCGAAATCTTTTGAAGGTACTAACAGTATGCTCAAGTACTGATTATGACGGAAATGACTTTAAGGCTTTGGTCTATGAGTTCATGGTTAATGGTAGCCTCGAAGAGTGGTTGCACCCATCTCCAATGCCAGCCGATGCAAATGGGCTTTCAAAAGATCTGAGTCTCATCCAAAGGATAAAGATTTCCATCGACATTGCTTTTGCATTGGATTATCTTCATAACCAATGCCACAACATCATAGTTCATTGTGATCTAAAGCCAAGCAATGTCCTTTTAAATGCTGAGATGGTTGGACATGTCGGCGACTTTGGATTGGCAAAGATCGTCCTTGAATCTACGTCTTACACGAACATAAATATAAGCTCAGCTGGTTTGAGAGGAACAATTGGTTATGCTGCTCCAGGTATGTCTCCTTGCGTCCCTCAAATGAAGAATTTGTTCATCGCAAAATTGTTGACGGCATCTTTTCACATAATTTTTAACTTCACAATGAGATTGTGCACATTTTATTTTCTCATAGCTCAAATATACATGGTTCTTTATATGTGTAGAATATGGAATGGGTAGTGAGGTTTCTATTGAAGGTGATGTTTATAGTTATGGCATCCTCTTGCTAGAGATGTTCACCGGAAACAGGCCCACGGCCGAGATATTCAAAGAAAATTTGAACCTACATATTTTTGTTGAGGAAGCTTTGCCTGAACGAGTCCTAGAGATTAGCGATCCCATTCTAGTTCGAGAAGTGGAGAGCTACGCAGGCAAAAGCAGAAAGAGCACACTCCAGGATTGTCTGCTAATGGTCTACGGATTTGGGATCGCCTGCTCAGTTGGAGTCCCAGGAGAGCGAATGAGCATCACAAATGTAGTAGCTCAATTATGTTCGATTAGGGACAGACTTCACGCAGCTGGCTTATGAGGATAGGTATTATACTAAAGTAGTAAGTTTTCTAGTACCTCCTGCAAATGCCAAATTGAACCACTTATGCACAGACAAGCACGTGACTGCTCGCAATTTTTTATTTTTTTTTCAATCTAGATAAACTCAATTGTCTGGTAATGTGAAGATGAAGCCATGGAGGCAACAGAGTCATCATGCAGAACCAAAGTGGGGTTGGAAAAACAGTGAAGTCATCCAATGAATTATGGCATACGGGAACCTTCACTTGACGATGTCTTCGTCCTCTTCGGGAGGTGTAGAGAGGTGGCAAAGGGTCTTCATCTCTCATGCAAACGTGGGAGGCATGCTTCTCTAATGCATTGTGGGGTGCGTGAATCGAGTTCTATAGACAATGAATAATTTAGATCATGAAGAGCAAAGGTGGGTCTCAATATTCCTTCTGAAACGAAAGTTGGTGTGTAAGAAGAGAAGTAGGTTTTAGGAATGATGCTGTCATCTTATACAGCTGTACTGTATATTTGGACAATTGAAAACAAAAGGCTACCCGCAGGCCTGTTTGTCTCATAAAGCTATGCGAGCAAGTACATTTATCATTTTCTTCTTCTATGCTAGTCGAATAGCTTAATCTATTCATACGAGTAGACATCATGCTTGCACGTCCCACACAATGTCGATGTCTATTGAAAAATGACTACATGAGTTTTCCCGCATATTTGCTAGTACAATGCAAACTCGAGTCCTACATTGCCTAAATGCTCCACTTGGGAAAGCGGATTGTTGACATCTAAATTTTGACCCCCCACTTAGATTTAATTTAGAATTTATTTCATTAATTAAAAAATTAGGGACCGACCCCTCTCCTAAAATATTAAATCATCTTTTCATTTTAGTTTTCATATAGTGTTTAATTTAATGCATAACATTCATTTGCATATTTATCGGATTGGTAACAGACGGGCTAGATTAAGCCCGTGGTGAGCAAAAATCGGCCAAGCACATGAACTTTTATGGCCAAAATTTGAATAATAGTAAATGCCAAATCAAAAAATCGGTCACACAATTGGCAGGGGATTTGTTCGTGCATGAGGAAGCGAGTAAGGATAAAGATCAACATTATTTGGTTATGCATGCTGGGCAAATGTCGTTAAAAAAGAGAGAAGATAAAACCTGGGTTTGAAAAGAGGAAAAGATAAACGAAAAGCAATATCCCAAACAGAAAGAGGATCTTCCTTCTTTCCTCAAACCATGAGCTATTCTCCTTCTATATAAGAGCTTAGCCTCGTTGCTCAAAGGGGTCGACAATTTCATTCAGAAAATTCAGAGAGGCACGAGAGAGAGAGAGATAAATCGCGGCTGCCGCTCCTCACCGCTTCGGCCGCCAATCCTCATGGCTTCGCTTGTTCCGCCGGCCGCCTCTTTCATCGTGTTGTTGCTGCCCTCGATGCCCGATGATGCCGCACCAAAGCTGCTGTCCCCACTGACCACGACAACTGCTGCAATCGGTATCTTCACGTTGATCCAGACGTTGCTCCCTCATCACCATAGCTGCCCCCAAAGAGTTCATTGCTCCCTAGCTGAGACATCCTTGTCGTGTGACCAACCGAGATCCCGTGAAGGCGAGGCTGACTCATACACCAGCGACCTGGCAGCCATATCACTACGATTCTTGAGCCCATCATCCAAAAAGAATAATAAAAAAGGGTGTATGGCAGCAGGGGAATATGATAAGCAAAGGAGATTTATGAGCTTGGTGGCTAATCTTTCAATTGCATCTGTTGCGTTGTGGTTGCCACACTTGTTCTTGATTTTGTAGGTTTTTGGCAGAATTCTTCCATTGCCAGAAGTGACCGAGTTGTCCCTAGCGCACCTCCACTGTCGAGCACCACTGCGCCTGCGATCCTGATTCGAAAGCCGTCCCGAGCCGTTTCCCAATTCCAATCTGATTTGAATCCGTTTGAATTAGGAAAGTTACTTCGAGATAAGGTAAAATTCTGATCCTTTGTTATTTGGTATTATCTCGTTTCCTAATTTGAATTTCCTTGCATATCTAACATTATTTACAGGTTTTGTTGCTTAAATTAAAGATATATATCTTATGAACAGGGTAATGTTGTGTTAGTGATAATGTAATATTGCATTATAGATAATTATGCACTTATCTATAGGTAATTTTTTTGTTTTATTTTGCTTATCTTTATGATTATGATTGTGATTTAATTTGCACATTAATAACCAATCTTGCTCATAATATATGCTCCCATTTGTGCCTATGTCCCAAGGAAAATGTGCAATAGGGTAATATCTGACTTCAATTCAGAAATATGATCGTGTCCGCACATGAAAATTATATATCACATTCCCGATTTGGAGGATTGGGTTAATAATTCCAAAATAGAATTTCAAAATCTGCCTTATGTATTTGGAGACAATGGTTATTCTATAAATTAATTCACTTTTTAGTCCAAATTCAGGAGAATGTTGTGAAATCGAAACTTGGAATTAAAGGTATATTATGGGCAAGATTGATTATTTCTGTTCAAATTATTTATTTTTATTTAATATAACCAATCATAAAAAATACAAAAAATACTCATCATGTGCATGTCATCTTTGCCATGTCATTAGTCTAGATTCATTAATGCCATATCTAGATTCATTTATTATTTAATCTTAGTCATTAGGATTAATTAATTAAATTGCCTGTCATATAATATAGTCACATGATATTTTTGCCCGTCATCTAGAAAAGGTAAGTTTAGGGTTAGAAATGTATGTCATTTAATTTTACGTCATTAGACTTAGATCATTTAATTAAATGTATTTCATTTTAGAATATGGTTGCATTAGTATTGCATTCAATAAAAGAAAACCCCAAAACATTAATCTACATTGCCAATCAAGGAATTTTCATGAAAAATGGGTACCGAAAGGGTATTAATAGAAATATTAGCATAATCAAGTTTCCCAACTCACTTAGTCTTTGGTTTGTAAAAATAAAGTATATCTCCTTCTACTTTATTTAAGTTTCTAATCGACCTACTATAAACAATTAGTGGCGACTCCGTTTTAAATCTTTTGCATGCTAATACCAAACCTTAAGTTGCGATTTGGTAGGACTTGGGAGGGTCTGAGCTAGGTTAGTTAATTTAATTAACTTGGTAGTCCATTAACCTAGGTTTCGGCAAAATTTAGGTCGCAACACAGATTACGTGATTCCATCACCTTACCAAGCGGGAATGACTTCCAGAGACCGAAATGTAGTTTTGAGTGAAAGATGGTAGTTGCTGTCAACGTCGAGACTTAACTTTCATTAGGAAGAACAAGCCATCATAATCAAGTTCAGCAAATGGAGAAAACTGAACAAATATTCTCCCATTATTGAGAATTTTTAAGACATTTGCGTCCACTGCACGGACCAAAAAATTAGGAAAGTCAACTGATTGGGTACCTCACCGGATTTAGACAAGAAGATGTAGGAAAATGGTCATTATGTCCATATGATGATCGGCCATGATTTTTCTTTTCTTTTCATTTTAGTTCCTGGAAATCTTCATCTTAAAAAGCGTAGAGGTCATTAGCTATGCATTTTGTAGAACTCAGTGATAGAACTATAGCAACTTCAGACAATGTAAGCTCACTGATCTGAAGTTCCAAGTTGCTATCTTCGAATTGTTCTGTACAACCCAAGTTTAATGACTTATTAGCTATGTATGTCGCTATAGACTCTGAACTTTCACCTTTATTTGCTACTTTAAGTAGATAATCATTGGCATATCACCCGTTAAAAGATGGTGAATCCCTAGGGTTGTGAATCCTGCAACTCTTTAATTACCTCTGTGTGCTCAGAAAGCCGATTCTGTTCGCAAGAACACCAATATCTATCTTCTTTCTCGTTTTTTCCTGTTCTTGATTTTTCTCGCCCTTACCCTTTTCCAAAGAGGAGGTAGACGGGGATGAACTTTAATGTGGTAGCCTAGTAGTATGAGTTCACAAATTCGAGTCATGTCGTGAGCAAATCTTTAGGCATTTACTACGTCATTTCCCATATGAAGAGACTTTATGCTTCTAGCTCCTCAGTGGGGCTATTGTGACGGGCTTGTATTCCCACGGGTGGACTGAGTAATTATATGGCTCAAGAAAACATACTATGGAAGACATAAAACCTCTATGTTAACTTCTAGAAAAAAGGTTAATATCAAGAAAAACCCAAAACTGGTACATATGTGACAAATTTACCTCAAACTATTTTTTTGACCACGAAAAATTTCAAACCGATACATCTGTGACAAATTTACCCCAAACTGATACACCCGTGACAAATTTACCATCCGTTAGCTTCCGTCATATTTTATCTTCAAATTGTTGAGTTTGATGACACATGACAGTTGATAGGATGTACCAGTTTGAGGTTTTACCTTCTGTTTGTCTCAGGTTTGCTAGTTTGGGATTTTTCGTGGTATTAATCCAATTTAACGAAAACTAATGGAGGGTAAATTTGTCATAGATATACTAGTTTGGAATAAATTTGTCACATGTGTACCGGTTTGAGGTTTTTCGTGATAAAAAAATATAGTTTGGGAGTAAATTTGTCATGGATGTATTAGGTTATGGTTTTTTGTGGTATTAACCCATAAAAAATTGGTCGTAATTGGAATTTCTTGAGAAGCACTTTCAAAATTAATAATGACTTGCGGCTAATTTGTATATATCATCAAACATCTT
This sequence comes from Metrosideros polymorpha var. glaberrima, assembly GCA_001662345.2. Lineage (NCBI taxonomy): Eukaryota > Viridiplantae > Streptophyta > Magnoliopsida > Myrtales > Myrtaceae > Metrosideros > Metrosideros polymorpha. The sequence continues at coordinate 12,485,941 of BCNH02000007.1, read as the reverse complement.
TAAGTTTATTCTTCAGCAATTGAAATCGTCAAAATTTAAAATTGATTAAATTTTTAGCATTGATTTTTCAATCTCTTTTGTAAACTCTGAGGCTTCTCAATTTGGGTCGTAGGGAAAGAAGAGTGGGCTTCAATTTTCTTTAGCCATCGCACGTTTTTGAAAATCCCAGGACATCCATTTTTATTTACAATTTTTTTTTATCGTTTTTATACAACATACCTGCGTAATGCACGGGCCAACCACCAGTAATAAGCAAGCTTATCAATTCCCCCCCCTGAAGTACGCCATTCTTGCTTCTTCCGGCCAATTCGAAATTATTTTACTTTTCGTCCCTCTACTTTCATTTTTTTTTTTTTCTAAACCAGGTGTTAATATTCCAACAAAGTGCACGTCGAATCGGCCAAAGTTGGATAATCTGTGTGTCAAAGCGAAGAAAAAAGTCAGGCTTTCACACTCAACCTTCTGTTTGTGAGCGTTTGAGAAATCTGATATCGACCCTTAACGCTAACAAACGAAGCTGAGTTCCAGAGTTGTTTTAGTGTTAGACTAATTAGATCTGGCATTGTGCTCTCATTATTTCTCGAGTGATCGTGTAGAGGACGGCAAGAGAACTGGTTAGTGTTCCGTCAATGATCTTTCCTATATTCCTGTTTATAGTTGGGATAAACAAGATAAACCATCGTGCAATTGGAAGACTTAGAACATTTAATCTACTGAACCATCGTCTTTTTCTCCTTTTCGTGATGGCCCTTTACTCTAATGATGAACGAAAAGAAGTCTAGCAAAGGGAATAAAAAAAAATCAATAAGACCGCACTTCGAGGAGACGGATTCCTCATAGAAACGAATGTATTGGTAATTTTCATCTCCCTAATCATTCAAAAGAAAATTGGTTCAAGTAATGGGATCAGTGGTGGACTTGCCGTGCTATATGGTGTTGAAGAAATTTCTTCAAATAAAAGACCAAAAATATAATTAGAGTAGTGTTAGGCCTCTTTGTTTAAGTTGGATTATCTCGATGAAATTTTTTCGGAAAGGTGTCATGGGTCGAAGGCCGCTAGTAGGAAATTTTTGCCAATCAGATTGCAGAAACTGAGCTCCCTGAAAACTGAACAGGTTAGTAGAAAATACTAGGGCACTGTTCAATTTAAGAGAAGTTATCGATTTTTAGTTTTCAATTTGAGAAATCGATTTGTTAGGTAAGAATTCTGAGAAATTGTGTTTTCTCATTTTTAGCCTGACTTCCTTGAAACTTTGGAAACCACTTTCTAGTTGTTTTCAAACCAAAACACGGGGTAGTAAGGGTAGACTCAAGTCAATCCGCCACTAATCTGCCTAGTTTATGCAAACCATGGCATTCTCATTTGCTTGGTGGAGCCGATGTCAGAGTGCTTAGCACCCAACTTGTCCACTCACTTCTGCCAAGTGGATGCAGATTAATGACCTTTGAGACCAACGCAATAGCCTCTCTCCAAAATCCTCACCCTCTATAAATCTCTTGTCAATGAGGTGGCTTAACCACATATTGGTTATAAGTGATGGGTTCAATGGTGAAGTTGAGTGCGGTGATTTTCACTCTCTCATATCATTAAAATATAAAAAGAATGTTATACGTGGTCTTGAACATATGTTCAAGTAGTAAGTCAATCAAAGGGATAAGCGTTGCGTGTTTTAGAGTAGTGGTAGGACTCTTTCTTTAAGTTGGATTCTGTAGATCCAAAATTTTCTTAAGGATGTCATGAATTGAATGCGAGGAGGAAATTCCTGCGGATAAGACTGCAAAAACGAAGCTCCTTGTAAACTGAATGTGGTCTACTAGGCTTATTAATGGGGAATCAAAATTTGTTAAAAGAAAAAATTATAGATTTTTCTTATTCAATTTCCAAAATCAATGTGTTTGGTAAGAATTCTCAGAAATTGTCTTCATTAAATACAGGGGAAAACTTAAACGATGCACCGGCAGTAGTAGATTTCCTGTGGAAAACTTAAACGAATTTGAGTCAATTCAGTGCATGATTTTCTGATATGTATATGCACCTATTAATTGCCGATACAGTCTGTGCTAGCATTTTTTTTTTCTTCCACGCATAATTTCGCCTGTCCGAGATCAATTATCAAGACGTTATTTGAAAGATGCCATGTCATTTTCTTGCAAGGAGAGTGGGGCATCACCATTAGGGCATTGACTGCGTCCTACACACGACTTGGAAGTCAAGAGTTGAGACAATGCATGTCAAATCGGATTATCTAGATTCAAAATTATGTGGCGTTGAAGATACGTTGGAATATCAATTCGACCAAAAATTAGTCGCTGTGTACATTTAGAGTAGTGGTAGGATTCTTTCTTTAAGTTGAATCATTTGGATGCAAGATTTTCTTAGTTTTTTTAATGCACGACCCATTTGACATATTAACCATAAAGGTAATCAATAAATGATTTTTGAGACCAAAACAAGAGGCTCTCTCCAAAATCTTGAACCTCTATAAATCTTCTTCACTGAGGTGGCTCAACCACACCTGAATCACGCATCACATCTCTCATCCCTTCTTAATCTCCCTGCACATCAATTCGGTCCACTTCTGTTTTGCGTTATGAAACTTGCGGGCTTAATTTTTTCAAAGTTACCACTTCATCGCCTCATTTTCACAATTGCTTTTGCATTGTGCTTTGTACATGTCTCCTCGACATCAAATGAGACCGACAAATCCGCTTGGGATAACTGAGGACCCTCTTGGGGTGCTTAGCTCCTGGAACAATATAGTTGACCTCTGCCAATGGTACGGCGTTACATGCAGTCGCTGGCACCTCAAGAGAGTCACCGTGTTGGACCTGATATCCCAGAAGCTCTCAGGGTCTATCTCCCCTCACATTGGGAACCTCAGCTTCTTAAGGGAATTGTGGCTCTATAATAACAGCTTTCACCACGGAATCCCTCCCCAAATTGGGCGGTTGCACCGGTTACGCTTCATATCGCTGGGCAATAATTCTCTCACGGGCAGAATCCCCAAGAATATATCAGGTTGCTTTAACCTCCTTTTCATCGGATTGTCTAGAAACCAACTGAGTGGAGAAGTTCCTCCAGAGATGGGTTCATTGGTGAAGCTTCAGGCAAATAACCAATTGTCCGGTACGATTCCGTCTTCCCTCTACAATTTATCTTCATTGAGAGTATTTGATGTAGGAGTTAACCAAATACATGGAAGTCTTCCCACTACAATAGGCTTTGGTCTCCCAAACTTAGAATTTTTCAGTATTGCTTATAACCAGTTTGTTGGATCAATCCCTTCGTCGATACCTAATAATGCCACAAATCTAGATACATTTGAACTGGCATCCAACAAACTCTCGTGGAACGTGCCTTCTTTTGATGGTTCGCATAAACTTCAGCATTTTCTTATTGGCTCTAACCACCTCGGAAGTGGGGGATCCAGTGACGTGAGCTTCCTTTGCTCATTAACCAATATCACTTGCTTAATTAGATTGTATATTAGAGATATTAGATTCGGTGGGCATGTGCCGGAATGCATTGGTAATTTGCCCATTACTATCATAGAGTTGTCATTGGACCAGAATTTTATTATTGGTGAGATTCCCAGAGAAATTGGCAATCTTGTGAACTTGGAACTCTTGTGGATGGGCGACCATATTCTTTCAGGTGTTATCCCGTTTGATGTGGGCAATCTTCAAAATCTAACATATCTGGATCTCCAAAATAACAATCTATCTGGGGTAATTCCATCTTCTTTGCAGAAGAACAAGAGATTGCTTCGACTATATCTTAATGGGAATTACTTTCGCGGGCACATTCCTTCCCATCTAAGCAAGTGTCAAAGTCTGATGGAGCTGGATCTTTCTAACAACAATCTCAGTGGTTCCATATTCTTGGTAGTTAAAACCCTAATCTATTTGAACTTGTCTCAGAACCATATGAGTGGGGCCCTTCCAGTAGAACTAGGACAAATTGACCATTTAACTACTTTGGACATTTCAGGCAATATGTTCAGTGATAAAATTCCGAGCACTCTAGGTGGTTGTGTTGGACTGATATATTTTAGAATGAAGAATAACCAATTCCAAGGATCCATTCCTCAATCATTTAGCTCATTAAGAAACATTCAGGAAATGGATCTTTCCAATAACAATCTGTCAGGTGAGATTCCAAAATTCTTAGAGACATTTCACTTCTTGGAAATTCTGGATTTATCCTATAACAATTTTGAAGGCATGTTACCAATGGAAGGAGTCTTCAAGAATGCGAGTGCCATTTTTATTGCTGGAAACAACGAGATCTGTGGAGGAATTCCAGAATTTCGGCTCCCTAAATGCATCTCTAGACACTCCAAGAGCAAAGGAGTAGTTCGTAAATTGAAACTCTCGCTCTTTATTATTTTTGGGTTTCTAGGGGTGGTTCTTGTTCTGGTTTTTGTGTATGTATGTTGGTTGAAGAAGAAAAAAGCACATAAACCAACTTCAAGTTCCATAGTTGATACGTGGCAAAACTTATCTTACGGAACTCTCCTTAAAGCAACCGATGGTTTTTCTTCCACTAATTTGATCGGTGTTGGTAGTTTTGGATCTGTTTATAAAGGAATACTCCAGGAGAATGGGACTACTGTTGTTATGAAGGTGCTTAATTTAACGCGTCATGGTGCTCTAAAGAGCTTCAAAGCTGAGTGCGAGGCTCTAAAGCATATCAAACACAGGAATCTTTTGAAAGTGCTAACGGTGTGCTCAGGTACTGATTATGGTGGAAATGACTTTAAGGCTTTGGTCTATGAGTCCATGGTCAATGGCAACCTCGAGGAGTGGTTGCACCCTTCTTCGACACCAGCTAATGCAGATGGGCCCTCAAAAAATTTGAGTCTTGTCCAAAGGATAAAGATTGCCATCGACATTGCTTTTGCATTGGAGTATCTTCATAACCAATGCCACAACACCATAGTTCATTGTGATCTAAAGCCAAGCAATGTCCTTTTAGACATTGAGATGGTTGCACATGTCGGTGACTTTGGATTGGCAAAGATTGTCCTTGAATCCACATCTTACATGAACACAAATATAAGCTCAGCTGGTTTGAGAGGAACAATTGGTTATGCTGCACCAGGTATGCCCCCTTGTGTCCCTCGCAGTCCCCTTAAATGAAGAATTTGTTCATCACAAAACTGTTGATGCATCTTTTCACAACTCTTAGAACTTTATTATGAGATTGTGCACTTGCTGTTTTCTCATTGCTCAACCATTTGTGGTTCTTGATAATTGCAGAATATGGAATGGGAAGTGCGGTTTCTATTGAAGGCGATGTGTATAGTTATGGCATCCTCTTGCTAGAGATGTTCACAGGATTCAGTCCCACGGCTGAGATATTCAAAGAAAACCGGAACCTTCATAATTTCGTTGAGGAAGCTTTGCTTGAAAGAGTCCTGGAGATTACCGATCCCATTCTTGTTCAAGAAGTAGAGAACAATTCATGCAGAAGCAGAAAGAGCACAGTCCAGGATTGTCTGCTAATGATCTACGGAATTGGGATCGCCTGCTCAGTTCGAGTCCTAGGAGAGCGAATGAGCATCACAGATGTAGCAGCTCAACTATGTTCAATTAGGGACAGACTTTACACGGCTAGCTTACGTGGATAGGTGATATACTAAAGCAGTAAGTTCTCTAGTACCTCATACCAATGCCTAACTAAACCACTTAAGCAAAGACAAGCACGTGACTACCTTGCATTTTTTTTTCATATTCTAGATAAACTCAACTTTCTGGTAATGGGAAGATGATTCCATGGAGGTAACAGAGTCATCATGCAGAACCAAAATGGGATAGATGCTTTTCTAATGTATCCTGAGGTTGGTGAATTGAGCTCTGATATAGTCTATAAATAGTTTAGACCGTGAAGAACAAATGTGTGTTTCAATGTTCCTTTTGAAATGAAAGTTGGCGTGTGAGAAGAGAACAAAGTATTTGCAATGATGCTGTTTTGTATCAGCACCGCTGTATATCTGAACACTTGAAAAGAAAGGCATACATACAAGCCTGTCTATGTCTCGTAAAGCTATGCAAGCAAGTTCATTTATCCGTTTCTTCTTTTATGCTAGCTATGTAGTTCAATCTATTAGTACGAGTAAACATCATGCTTGCACATCCCACACCATGTCCACGTCTATAAAAAAGGACGACTACAAGAGTTTTCCTAGATATTAGTGTGTACAATGCAAACTCGAGTCCTCCCTTACCTAAATACTCCACCTGGGAGAGCAAATTACGTTCTTCCATCATCTCACCAGGCGGTAAGCAATGACTTTCAGAGACAAACAGAAATCTGGTTTTAAGTGAAACAGCTATCAAGCACGCAAATAACTTGCAAGTAAAGATGGTCAACGTCGACACTATCACTTTCATGAGGAGACCATACCAACATAATCAAGTTCAACAAAAATGGAGGAAATGAACAAATTTTCGCTCATTACTTGGAATTTCGAGGACATTTCCGTCCACTACACGGACCCAAAAATTGAAAAGCCGACTGATCAGGATACCACTCCTCTGCCATAGACAAGGAGATGTAGGAAAATGGCCACTATATCGATATGTCCATCGGTCATGATTTTTCTTTTTATTTTATTTTCCGGGAATCTTCATCTTAAAAAGTGTAGAGGTCTCCTCCGGATCCCATTCTCAATTTCTAATGCTGCGAACGTAGACAACAATCTTTCAGGGAGCGTACCTTCTCTTAAAAATCTACATAACTTTCATTGGTTTTCGATTCGCTCCAATCATATCAGAAGTGGGGGTTTCCATGCCTTGAGCTTCCTAATGCCTCTACCTTGAAAGAGTTGAATGTCATGAAAAATAGAACAGGTGGGTCACTGCCTCAGTGCATTGGCAACTTCTCCATTACTCTCGCAACGTTGGGAGTGAGCAAGAATGCTTTAATCAGCGAGATCCCGAGAGCACTTAAGATCTTGTGAACTTAGAAAAGTTGTATATGGATCTCAACAATCTTTCAGGTACAATCCCATTTGACTTGAAAAATCTGCAAAATGTCACGTATTTGAATCTCTCAAAGCACAATCTATCCGGGTAATTCCATCCTTTATGCAAACTCTAAGCAAATTGATTTTATCTGAATCTTGATGGGAATAACTTTCAAGGGCACATTCCTTTGCATCTTGGTATGTGCCAAAGATTGATGCCGCTTGATCTCTCTGTTGACTAAAGTACCTAATATATTTTGATGATTAACAAAACTCTCCATGACTTCTTTTGACACGCCTCAGGCTCGATTCTTAACCCCGCGTAAACACGCCTCAGGGTAATAATCCTTAACCCCGCGTAAACACGCCTCAGGGTTGATTTTATCAAACAATCATGGAAATACCACATTTTCTGCACTCATGCCACGATTATGCTCACACATCAATTAATGTCATTTTCACGATAAAATTCGCATGTGATCAAATCGACGTGCTTTTTATGCCAAACTTTGCATGCCTCACATTTCAAGCCTAATGAATTATTCGATCACATAAAATTCAGCATTCGGCATATCTCCATATCAATTACCAATGCCGCATTAAAAGTACATTATTTTCCACTAAAATATTTTTAGGCACATGGATGGTAAATTCTACGGCCAATCTCATCATAAACATGTCCAGCGTAATCAGCACAAAATTCTAAGCATTAATTCAACTCGGGTTAATTAACCCAACCATGGTTAATTAACCTAACCAAGATTAGTTTAACCTAACCAAGGTTAACTACCCTAACCAAGATTAGCATAACCTAACCAAGGTTAACTATCCTAACCAAGATTAATTTAACCTAACTATAGTTTAGTCAAATTAACCATAGTTAAGAGTCTAATTGCATCTTAACTAACCCTAAGTGCAATTAGTAGTCTAATCAAGGATTAGGGGGTAAACTTAATGTTTAACGGCGAGACTACCACAGCGACGATGGCGGCGACGGCGTGAAGACGGTGACGGTGGCGGTTTGCTTGGTGACCGGCGGCAAGGTGGATGGCAAGAGGGTGGTCCACGGTGATGGATGGCACGGCGTGATGGTGACGGCACGGTGGCGCGGCGCGGCTCAGGGTGGCTCGGTGATGACTTGGTGGCGATCCGGCGGTGGTTTGGTGGCCGACGAAGGGGGCGGCGGTGAGGTGGTGGTGGTGGCCGAATGGTACAAGGAAAGAGAGAGAGGAGTCTTGCAAGATAGAAAATGAAAAGTGAAGAGTGAAAAGGAGAGAGAGAGAGTGGTCTTGCATTTCATTAAACCAAGGTTGCAATAATGCAACTTTTTTCCCAAAATATCTCATTTGTTGTCTTGATTTTCAAGACCACTTTCAATCCAATTAATTGAGACAAGGATGGAAAGCAATGGAGAGAAAGAGAGAGAGAGGGTGATAGCTTCGGCCAAGGGGGGGTGCATGAAGAAAAACAAGACAAGTCTTAATTAGCTTTGTCTTAGGTTAATAGGTGTAGCCTTAAAAAAACTTAATGCTTTTGGCTTCTTGCAAAATAAAATGTCTTGACTTAAAGAGAGTAATCAAGACAAGATAAGATAAGATAAGACAAGGGGGAAGGGGGGCCTCATTTTCGGCCATGGAGGAGGAAGAGAGAAGATTGCAAGACAAATGCTTTGATTAGCCTTGTCTTGAAGCATTAAAATGCAATCTTCCAAAAATTTCACTTTCAAGAAGGGCAAAAGGGTAATTTTCACCCTCGACACTATTCGTATGGGCCGGCACTATTCACGTGGGCCTTGTACTATTCACGTGGGCTTGGCTCGAATTTTTACGGGCCCAACGGGCTTAAGATTCAATGAGTTCTTCATTTTGGGCCAAAACAGGCCAAAGAGGGCAAAATGGTAATTTTCCAATTTGGCACTATTCATTCGGCACTATTCACGGCCCGCACTACTCAAGTGGGCTTGACACTGCTCACATGGGCTCGGGTTTGAATTTGACGAGCCCAATGGGCTAAAAACCTAATAGGTTCTTAAAATGGGCCAAAAATGGGCTTTGGGGTAAAATGGTAATTTTCCATTATGGGCCCTCTTGAAATCCGAAAATAAAAGAAATTAGGTCCGGCGGTTCGTGCCCAGCCCAAAACGTCTCTTCTGCGAAAAATTGGGATTTTTCTGCAAAAGTTGAAGTCGTTTCTGTTGACCTAAAACGACGACGTCTGAAGCGCGCCGATTCCTTTAAATATAAATTTTGGCGCTTTGATTTCACCACTCGCGCCTTGCCCGAGTGGTATCCGGGAATAAAACAAATGGTCCGATCCTGGGTTCGAAACTTGGAGGCGGCGACTTCGGTTGCCCCTCCTCCCTTACTCGCGCGCCATGTTCATTAAATAAAACTTTTGGCGCTTCTATCTCACCGTTTGAACTTCAGTCGAGTGGTAAGGGACGGCACAGATCGAAGTCCCGAGTTTGAAACTCACAGACGACGGCTTCGGTTGATTCTCCTCCGTTATTCGTGTGCCGTATTCTTTAAATAAAACCTTTGGCGTTGATATCCCAGAAGTCGTGCCTTAGCCGAGTGGCAAGCGCATGAGACAGCGGAGGTCCGCTGTTCGAAACCTGCGAACGACGGCCTCTGCTTTCATTTTCTTCTTTCTTTCCTTTTTGTAATTTTGTTCACAATTCCGACCACGCATTTTGTTCTAAAACAATTAATTTCGACGATCGTCCTTCGATTATTTCATACTATCGAAAATTCGAAATATTACATTATTCCACATCGTCGAAATTTGGGATATCACACCAAGTAAAACCCGGCCTGTGATGGGAGAGCCTATAGCTGAAAACTCTATAAATAGTGCTCAAGTCTCTCTTCTAACTATGATGTACAAATATCCTACATTAAGGAGCAGTTATAGAACTAACGCGTGAGTACAGTTTCATTGAGCCAGTGACACAGAGAACCATAGTAGAAAAGCACTTGAGTTTGGGTCATCGCTATTTCGCATAAAAAAACGATGGATTCCAAATTAAGTGTGCAAATTATTTTTCCTCGATTAATGTGTTATAAATTCTAGCTATGAAAATTTTGGGGTGCCGTTTTGGCAGCTTACAGGAACTTCTTTACTTTCTTCTACTTGACGCGAAAGTTTTAAACTCTCTCTTAGACACATGTACCGAAATCGCCGCTAATTGATGTTCACTAATCTTAACCCCGATACTCGGGAGCTTAATTGATTTTCATCAGAACGCAAGTTATATGCAATGAAAGAGGACGTGAGGATTAATTTTCTCCTTTCCAGTTGAGGAGCGGAAACATAGTTTTTACTAGCTCAATAAAAGTACACGCAGAGGGTCTCTTGGCCCTGCATCACCAGAGATGGTGAAAGATGGGGAGATGCTCAGGGGTTCCTTCATTGTCCGACCCCTTAGAACGAAAACAAAGTCCTATCACATGATGGTAAATCATTTCATGACCCATCTTATTCACTCTCTTGTTCCTAGAGCCAAAGACAAACAACTTATAAATTGGCAACTATATTGCTATACCAATCTAACTCAAATGCACACATTTTCTGACATGATTAAACTATCGACATATATATATATATATATATGTATACACAAATTTATGGCCGCACCAACCAAAGATACCGAGTCTGTTTTTCGAATTTCCCCTCTTTCAAACAGATAATCGGTAACGTCAACTTCAGCAGCGTCACTTTCGCATGGAAAGACCAACCAAATCATTATCGAGTTCAACAAGATGCAAGAAAATTTCCTCTGCCAACTCCAAAACAAGAGCCTCACCTTTTGACGTTTCCAGTCCACTACGCGAGGGTCCTCGACTCTATGATCACCAGCCATCAAAGTTGTTTTGATGTCTGGGAAACCTCTTGTGGGAATAATCAGAAGCTGGAATTGTAGCGGGGGCTACGGGAGAGGAATTATCTTCTTAGCTTCTTCATCTTCCAACACGGTGTGGAATGCGTAGCACAGACTGGACTTTCACCTTTTGGAGTTTTCCACCCAACGTGGGGCTGCCGGTACTCTCCAATTTCCAATGAGGCGAAAATTCCAATCTGTCTTCCCCCAAAGATTGTGACGGAACGCAAAGAGTGACTTGACTAATCCTTTCCCATGCATACCAGTCAACAAAGAAGCGTGTGAAAGGGACACGGATGAGAAAGAGAAGCAACGAGACAAAAGCAGGTCAAGTCATCCGGCCCCAGCTAAGCCCCAAGTCATCCTGGAAGTTTTTGCAGAGTATAGTGGCGATGTCTTCGGTCATTTCAGCTAGACAAGTTTTTATGGCCGCACAATCTTCCTATCAGTGAAGACTCGGATGAATATATCTCACACTTAAGAGGCTATTCCAGAAATCCTCAATCCCTCCATATATCTCCTCTCTATCAGATTGCTCAACGGCTGAAATAGGACTCGTCATATCACCTTAATTACCAACTAACTTGTGCTTGATGAGCATCAGCAAAGTCGCATTTCAGCTGCATTCGATTAGGGAGAAATTTTTTGTTATGGTGATTTTCATCTCTTGTATCGTCCAAAAGAAAGTCAGTTCAAGTGATGGGTTCAGTGGTGGACTTGAGTGTGGTGATTTTCACCTCTCATATCATCAAAATATAAAAAGAATGTCATGTCATGTCATGTGGTGGCGAAGAAATGTTCGAATATTGAGCCCACCAAAACGACAGATGTTATATAGTTTAGATTAGTGATAGGATTCTTTGATTAAGTTAAATTATCTAGATGCAAAGTCACGAAGCTTCATTTTTGCCATTGAGGCTCTCTTAGCAAGAGTATTGGAAATTACCATGGGATTATCTTTCATCGGTGGTTCCGGTAAGATAGTTGACGAGACACAATTTGAAGCTTGTCAAGGACCCATAAACAGCACTTGGAAGAGTTAAGATTAGAACACTTGGATAAACTGGAAGGAATCGCTCCTCAGATGGAGCAGGTGTGAAGTTGTATAATCTATAATAAGCACGAACAGTTGATTTCTGGCAGGATGTCATTAGTTAATCTGTTTCCTTGAAGATGCAACTCTTTGAGGAAGCTAAAGTGTCTAATGGCGGAAGCTGAGTGGATATCATGTCCAACACACAAATTGTTGCGAAAACAAGCGATCAAACAATAAAATAAACATAATAAAAGAATAGATCACACACCGAATCTATGTGGTTCGGTCAGAATGACCTATGTCCACAGGAAGAGCAGCACGAAATTCCACCATAAATCAAGCAAAACTATGGAGATTACAACTACACTCAAGTCACTCAAACATTCTTGATTTTTTTTAGCCTCCAATTACACCAAATAACTCTCATGGTGTTTAGCTCCACAATTCCTCACGAAATAATCTTTTAATCTCCCAAAGAAATTACACAAATCTTACCATGAGATTCATTAGCTTCAACACTCTCGGATTGCAGCAGAGCAAAGAAGACAAACAATAATCAAATCCAAAACAGGAAACCTATTCAAATTAGGAAAGTTTCTTTTTTGTGTTCAAACTCGAGACATATTTTCAACATAAAATGTGTGGTGCTTTGAACTACATATGTAACTCCATGCTACTTGCCAAAAAGGGCAGTTTCATTCCACAACTTAAATACACCAAAAGGGTTTCGACCCAAAAAAAAAAAAAATACACCAAAAAGGTAGGCTTTTCATTTGGTTCTTGAATTGGATCAGTAGGGTTAACAGTTATTTTGTCAGTAAATTACGAATGAAATAATTAATTCACTGAGCAGAAATGCCCTTGTAGATTGTGAACAGTCGTTCATTTTTACAAGTGGGTCCGTATTTACGCTACTAGACTACAAGTTAACGGTTAGCGGTTGGAACCTCAGAAACACCATCTTCTGTTTGAAACAAGACCAAAAAGCTTCATTAAACCATGCTAAATAAAGAGGAGATTCACGTATGGAAAATAACAAGAGACAAGTACAATATTTAATATGAGTAGCATTCTTACTGATGTCTAAAGTGAATACTTATGATAATCTGCAGTTTTCGTTCAAATAATAAGTTTAGAGTAGTGCTAGTAATAAGATTGAATTACGAAGTTTGTGCAATCATTTGTACGACGGACTTGTGTTAGTGTTTGGATATGGCTCACTCGTTTAAATGGCTAATCACAATTTGTTACAGCACTTAAATAAACCAATCCTACTGATCCTAGCAAACCCTCATCAATATATAAGGACAAACTAGTTGTGTTAGTCCAAAGGAAAAACGGAGCAAGAAGAAGACCCTTGTCGTAGTAAAATAGCCGACAGATGGGTTGGAAAGTCAGTGGAGGCCATTCAATGAATTATGTCGGAATACAGAACAGACACAGGGGCCATTAAATTTACTGCATATAGACGGATCTGCTTAAACTATGGGATGGAAATCAGGGGCCAAAATTGTCGGGTAATGGGAATAAGCGCGTTCTCATCAGTCCTTCGAAAGTGAAAATTGGACCCCAGGAACAACTTGCAAATGCAGATAATAGGTACACAAGGTCCTCGGCTGTACCATCACCAGCCATGAAAGATGATTTCATATCCGGGAAGCTTCTTGTGGAAATAATCAGAAGCTGGAATTGGAGTGGAGGCTACGGGAGTGGAATTATCTTCTTAGCTTCTTCACATACTACCTGTCTCGCTCACGAACAGTGATCACAAGGTAGAGACCTCAGAGTCTTGCCCCCCCTTGAAAAAAAGGTCTCCACTATAGAGAATGGAAACTCAGATTCATCGCAAGACAGAGTCGCTACTTGTGAATTTCATCTTTATATGATAATCCCGAATGCCATGACCAGTGATTGTCATCATCCTATGAAAGGTTTTAATCTAGTTGATGTGAAAGATTTTAATCTTTCTCTCTTACACACATATTGAAATCGCCACTAATCGATGTTCGCTGATCTTTTGTGCGATGAAAGAGGATTTGTGGACTAATTTTTCTATTCCTTTGCCGTTGAGGAAGGCAAACATAGTTTACCGATTGAATATAAAGTACATAATAAGGGTCTCTTGGCCCAGCAATGCATCACTGGAGATGGTGGACAGTCTCCTCTTTTTTTCAATTTTTTGTTACTTTGCTCGATCAGAAGGATTAAATGAGTGAAGAGTGCAATTTCATTATTTTTTTTTATTTGTTGGTGTGGGAAGTTAATTCTGCCGTAGAGAGAACGCTGCGAGGAATATTACACCTTTCTTGTCTTTTAGTGTTTTCAATGCCACTACCTACTTTGCAGATTAACCATAAAGCTAATCGAAAAAAGACTTTTGAGACCAGAACAAGATGCTCTCTCCAAAATCCTCACCTTCTATAAATTTCTTGTCAATGAGGTGGCTAAACCACACCTGAATTACGCATCACATCTTTTATCCCTCCTTAATCTCCCTGCTCAAGTGCTCATCAGTTCAGTTCACTTCTGCTCTGAGTAATGCAACTCATGGGCTTCAGTTTTGCAAAGATACCTTCTCGTCCTTTCATTTTTGTGATTGCTATTGCATTGTGCTCAGCACGAGTCTCCTCGGCATCAAATGAAACCGACAAATCGGCATTGCTTGCATTCAAGGCTGCCATAACTGAGGACCCTCTCGGGGTGCTTAGCTCCTGGAACAACACCGTCAACCTCTGCCAATGGTACGGTGTTATTTGCAGTCGCCGGCACCACAACAGAGTCACCGTGTTGGACCTGAATTCCCAAAAAATCTCTGGGTCCATCTCCCCTCACATTGGCAATCTCAGCTTTTTAAAGGAATTGTCTCTCTATGATAATAGCTTTGGCCATGCTATCCCTCCTCAAATCGGGCAACTGCACCGTCTTCGTCTCTTACAACTACTCAATAATTCATTGGCTGGTGAAATTCCCAAGAATATATCAGGTTGCTTTAACCTCCTTAGTGTCAGATTGTCTGGAAACCAATTAAGTGGAAAAGTTCCTCCAGAGATAGGTTCATTGGTGAAGCTTCGGAGTCTTCGTTTTATACGAAACTATCTAACCGGAAGCATCCCTTCTTCCATTGGGAACTTATCATCGTTGGAGGATCTTAAATTTCAAGAAAATTACTTAGGTGGGAGTCTTCCTCAGACTCTTGGCCAACTGACCAAACTAACAACACTTGCTTTGGGAGGAAACCGGTTGTCAGGTACTATTCCGCCTTGCCTCTACAATTTATCTTCATTGGTACAAATTGACCTAGCAATAAACCAAATACACGGAAGTCTTCCCACTACGATGGGCTTTGGTCTCCCCAACTTGGAATTTTTCAGCATCCAAGGTAACCAGTTTGTTGGAACGATCCCTCTATCAATACCTAATAATGCCACAAACCTAAAGACACTTCAACTGGGACGCAACAAGCTCTCGGGGAACGTACCTTCTTTTGAAAGTTTGCATAACCTTCAACGGGTGAGCACTGACTCTAACCACCTTGGAAGTGGGGGATCTGGTGACTTGAGCTTCCTTTGCTCATTTACCAATATCACTAGCTTAACCTACTTGAGTATTGTAGATAACAGACTCGGTGGGCCATTGCCGGAATGCATTGGTAATTTCTCCGTTACTATCACAATATTGGCATTGGGCATAAATCCTATAACTGGTGAGATTCCTAGAGCAATCGGAAATCTTGTGAACTTGGAAGTCTTGTGGATGCAAAACAACATTCTTTCAGGTGCTATCCCGTTTGAGGTGGGAAATCTTCAAAATCTAACATATCTGAGTCTCGCGAATAACAATCTATCAGGGGTAATTCCATCCTCTTTGCAGAACAAGAAATTGATCAAATTATATCTAGATGAGAATCGCCTACACGGGCACATTCCTTCACATCTAGATAAGTGTGAAAGTTTGATGATGCTGGATCTTTCTAACAATAATCTCAGTGGTTCCATAATCCCAGTAGTTAAAACTCTCCTCTTTTTGAACTTGTCTCACAACCATTTGAATGGGACCCTTCCAGTTGAAGTAGGACAAATGGAGCATTTAAATTCTTTGGACATTTCAGGCAATATGTTCGGTGGTGAAATTTTGAGCAGTCTGGGCGATTGTATAGAATTGGTAGAATTAAATATGAAGGATAACCACTTCCAAGGATTCATTCCTCAATCATTTAGCTCTTTAAAAGGCATTGAGAAATTGGATCTTTCCAATAACAATCTGTCAGGTGAGATTCCGAAGTTCTTGGAGGCATTTCACTTCTTGGAAATTTTGAATTTATCCTATAACAATTTTGAAGGCATGTTACCAACTGAAGGAGTCTTCAAGAATGCGAGTGTCACTTTTATTAAAGGAAACAACAAGATCTGTGGAGGAATCCTGGAATTTCGGCTCCCTAAATGCATCTCTAGACACCCCAAGAGTAAAGGAGTAGTTCGTAAAGTGAAACTCTTGCTCTCGATTATCTTTGGGTTTCTAGGGGTGGTTCTTGTTCTGGTTTCTGTGTATGTATGTTGGTTGAAGAAGAAGAAAGCACAAGAACCGACTTCAAGATCCATAGTTGATACCTTGCAAAACTTAACTTATGGAACTCTCCTTAAAGCAACCAATGGTTTTTCTTCCACTAATTTGATCGGTGTTGGCAGTTTCGGATCTGTTTATAGGGGAATACTCCAAGAAAATGGGACTAACGTTGCTGTGAAGGTGTTTAATTTAATGCATCACGGTGCTCTGAAGAGCTTCAAAGTCAAGTGCGAGGCTCTAAAGCGTATCAAACACCGAAATCTTTTAAAGGTACTAACAGTATGCTCAGGTACTGATTATGACGGAAATGACTTTAAAGCTTTGGTGTATGAGTTCATGGTTAATGGTAGCCTCGAAGAGTGGTTGCATCCATATCCAATACCAACTGATGTTGACGAGCCCTCAAAAAATTTGAGTCTCATCCAAAGGATAAAGATTTCCATCGACATCGCTTTCGCATTGGAGTATCTTCATAACCAATGCCACAGCACCATAGTTCATTGTGATCTAAAGCCAAGCAATGTCCTTTTAGACGCTGAGATGGTTGCACATGTCGGTGACTTTGGATTGGCAAAGATCGTCCTTGAATCCACATCTTACATGAACACAAATATAAGTTCAACTGGTTTGAGAGGAACAATTGGTTATGCTGCACCAGGTATGCCCCCTTGTGTCCCTAGTAGTCCCCTTAAATGAAGAATTTCTTCATCACAAAACTGTTGATGCATCTTTTCACGACACTTAGAACTTTATTATGAGATTGTGCACCTACTATTTTCTCATTGCTCGACCATTTGTGGTTCTTGATAATTGCAGAATACGGAACGAGAAGTGTGGTTTCTATTGAAGGCGATGTGTACAGTTATGGCATCCTCTTGCTAGAGATGTTCACAGGATTCAGTCCTACGGCTGAGATATTCAAAGAAAACTGAAACCTTCATAATTTCGTTGAGGAAGCTTTGCCTGAACGAGTCCTAGAGATTATCGATCCCATTTTAGTTCGAGAAGTGGAGAGCTATGCAGGCGAAAGCAAAAAGAGCACAATCCAGGATTGTCTGCTAATGGTTTACGGAATTGGGATCGCCTGCTCAGTTGGAGTCCCAGGAGAGCGAATGAGCATCACAGATGTAGCAACTCAATTATGTTCGATTAGAGACAGACTTTACACGGCTGGCTTACAAGGATAGGTGATATACTAAAGCAGTAAGTTTTCTATTACCTCCTGCAAATGCCTAACTGAACCACTTATGCATAGACAAGTACATGACTACCTTGCATTTTATTTTATTTTTTTTCATATTCTAGATAAACTCAACTTTCTGGTAATGGGAAGATGATTCCATGGAGGTAACAGAGTCATCATGCAGAACCAAATGGGATAGATGCTTTTCTAATGTATCGTGAGGTTTGTGAATTGAGCTCTGATATAGTCTATAAATAGTTTAGACCGTGAAGAACAAAGGTGTGTTTCGATGTTCCTTCTGAAATGAAAGTTGGCGTGGGAGAAGAGAACAAAGTATTTGCAATGATGCTGTTTTGTATCAGCGCCGCTGTATATTTGAACACTTGAAAAGAAAGGCATACATACAAGCCTGTCTATGTCTCGTAAAGCTATGCAAGCAAGTTCGTTTATCCGTTTCTTCTTTTACACTAGTTATATAGTTTGATCTATTAATACGAGTAAACATCATGCTTGCACATCCCACACCATGTCCACGTCTATCAAAAAGGAGGACCACACGAGTTTTCCTAGATATTAGTGTGTACAATGCAAACTTGAGTCCTCCCTTACCTAAATGCTCCACATGGGAGAGCAAATTACATTCTTCCATCATCTCACTAGGCGGTAAGTAATGACTTTCAGAGACGAACAGAAATCTGGTTTTAAGTGAAACAGCTATCATGCACGCAAATGACTTGCAAGTAAAGATGGTCAACGTCGACACTATCACTTTCATGAGGAGACCAAACCATCATAATCAAGTTCAACAAAAATGGAGGAAAATGAAGAAATTTTCTCTCATTACTTGGAATTTCGAGGACATTTCTGTCCACTGCACGGACCAAAAAATCGAAAAGTCGACTGATCAGGATACTACTCCTCTGCCATAGACAAGGAGATGTAGGCAAATCGCCACTATATCGATATGTCCATCAATCATGATTTTTCTTTTTATTTTATTTTTCGGGAATCTTCATCTTAAAAAGTGTAGAGTTCTCCTCCAGATCCCATTCTCAATTTCTAATGCCACGAACGTAGACAACAATCTTTCAGGGAACATACTTTCTCTTAAAAATCTACATAACCTTCAATGGTTTTCGATTCGCTCCAATCATATCAGAAGTGGGGGTTTCCATGCCGTGAGCTTCCTAATGCCTCTAGCTTGAAAGAGTTGAATGTCATGGAAAATAGAATAGGTGGGTCACTGCCTCAGTGCATTGGCAACTTCTCCATCACTCTCGCCACATTGGGAGTGAGCAAGAATGCTTTAATCAGTGAGATCCCGAGAGCACTTGGGATCTTGTGAACTTAGAAAAGTTGTATGTGGATGTCTACAATCTTTCAGGTACAATTTCATTTGACTTGAAAAATCTGCAAAATGTTACGTATTTGAATCTCTCAAAGCACAATCTGTTCGGGGTAATTCCATCCTTTATGCATACTCTAAGCAAATTGATTTATCTGTATCTTGATGGGAATAACTTTCAAGGGCACATTCCTCTGCATCTTGGTATGTGCCAAAGATTGATGCCGCTTGATCTCTCTAGCAACAATCTCAGTAATTCCATATTCCTAGTAGTCACAAATATCTTCTATTTGAACTATCCCCAACCATCTGGTTGGGGTCCTTCCTGCGGACATAGGAGAGATGAAGAACTTAAGTTATATAGACATATAATGAAACATTTTAGATGGTCACATACCGAGCAGTCTGGGCAATGGTGATACACTGGTAAAATTAAGCTTGCAGGACAACCTCTTCCAATGGTCCATTCCTTGACCCATTAGTCGATTAAGAGGCATCAAAGTACTTGATCTTTCCCACAATAATTTATCTGGTGAGATAACAAGGTTCTTGGAAGCATCTGATTTGGAACTTGTAAATTTATCGTTTAACAATTTTAAAGGCGCTCTACCAACTGAGGGAGTCTTTAAGAATGCAAGTGCCGCATGTCATTGGAAACAAGAGGCTCTGTGGAGGAATTCCTGAATTTCATCTCCCTAAGTGCATCTCTAGATGCTCCAAGAGCATGGTGCTAGTCCACATACTGATACTGATACTTTCCATCTCTATCGCTTTTGGGCTTCTAGGAGCCGCTCTTCTTTTTGCTTTTTTGTACTGACATTGGTTGAAGAAGAAAAGAGAAGAGCCTACTCCATGCTCCATAGACGGTACATGGCAGAATCTATCTTGTGGAATTGGATTCTCTTCAACTAATTTGATCGGTATTGGTAATTTTGGATCCATTTACGAGGGTATACTTGAGAATGGAATGGTCATCGCTTTGAAAGTGATGAATTTAACACGCCATGATGCACTGAAGAGTTTCATGGCTGAATGCGAAGCTCTAAAGCATATTAGACACAGAAATAGGCATTGATATGCTCAAGCATTGACTATAACGGTAATTAGTTTAAGGCTTTTAGTCTATGAGTTCATGGTCAATGGAAGCCTTGAGTGGTTGCACCACCCGCATAAACTGATTGAAGCAGATAGGCATTCAAAAACTTTGAGCCTCCTCTGTAGGATAAAATAGTGACTGGCATTGCTTCTGCATTGGATTTGTTTCACAACCATCGTCCCAGCCAAATATTTCATTGTGATCTAAAACCAAGCAATGTTCTCCTAGATGATGAGAGATGGATGGGCATGTCAGTGACTATTCACTCATCCTTCAAAGCACACTTGACACCAACTCAAAGATAAGCTCAGCCGGTCTGATAGGAACAGTTGGTTATGTAGCTCCAGGTAAAACCCCCTTACCCTTCCCCCACAAAAAGGAAGACTATTCATCCCCAACAATCCAATGTATGCTCTCAATTCAAAAGAATCTTACAATTCATAATGATAGAGTGGACACTATATTTTTGTTATGACTATTTTGAAATTTGGATGAAGTGCAAAAATGGGATGGGAAGTGTGGTTTCTAGAGAAGGTGATGTCTACACTTATGGCATTCTATTGTTAGAGACGTTCACCGGAATCAATGCAATGGATGAGATCTTTAAAGAAAATATGAACCTCCACACTTTTGTTGAGGAATTTTTGCCCACACAAGTTCTAGAAATTACTGATCCCATTCTAATTCAGTAAAGAGACAGCTATGCAGGCCATAGCAGAGACAACACAGTTCAAAAGTGTCAGGTAATGGTCTATGGAATTGCAATTGCCTGCTCAATTGGAGTAACCAGAGAGAGGATGAGCATCACAGAAGCTGCAACTCAACTATGTTTGATTAGGGACAGACTTCATGCGGCTGGTTTACAAGGATATATAGTATGCAAAAGCAATGACTTTTGTAGAAATTATCACCTTGGCAGACGAAAACGAACCACTTAAAGCATAGTCAAGCATACAGAAGTGTGAGTGCAGGCTCAAGTACAGGACTGAATAAAATTCCTTTTATTGCTAGACTAGGAAAGGGCAATACGTATTCTCAGATATGCCTGGAGGATGAAAGTCAATTTTCTGGTAACGTGGACATAGAGGTAAAGGCTTCGCCATTCAGAACCAAATGCACTGAAGACCACATGAGGAAATTCTCACCATCACAAGCCATTGAAACAGCTGACTAGGAACCTCATATGTTACATTTTACATGTACCTCTGCACTTGCACTAAAACAGTCATGCTTATAGGACTTTGTGGTTCACTAAAAGAATTGGTTTCTGACCTTATCCATCCATTTGTAGTTAAGTGTGCATCTTTTACCAGGTTTTAAGAATTGAGGAGTACCTGGTTTCTGAATTTTCCATAGGGTCATTCCACTCTGCCGGACGCTGGAGAGTGGATTGACAGGAGTAGTGTTGCTGAGCTGCTCTGTCCAAAGCAAAAGCGTTTGAGCGTGGAGGTCCAACAGATCCAAAGCTTATCAGCAAATTATAGTTGAACTCATATGGAAGGAACTACTGCTCCTCTCTCATCCATAATTAAACTACTCCATCTTTTGTTTCTTGAATAAGAATGAATTCATGCTTGTTCATTGCCAATTGCCAGGATTCGGTTTCCAGTACAAGTTATAAAAAAGAATTGAGTTATGAAGATAAATAGGCTGCTCAAGATAGATTACCGTATGTACTCTCGACACATATGGATCAGGGCAAAGTCTCTTTTAGATGCAAGTCATCAGCTTTCATCTCCATCAGAATAGGAGACCAAACTGCTTAAACTACTATTTGCAGATCTGTTCAGCACAAATCCAGATACGCAGTGTCATTACGCATATTTGACCACGGACAGCGCGTGATTCTGACGAACATCAGAAAAACATGAACAATCGACCAAATCGAAAGACATTAGGCCAGACGAGAAATGAGAGTAACACCTCACAAATCACCAAAAACAACCCTAAAGGTATGTACTAAAAGCAACATTTCCAATGTACAAGCAACAGATCAACGCAAGTATAGCGAAATTGATCCCGCTCGCACAAAGCTCACTGCTCGTTGTTGGTCACAATCGAACGATCAGGCTATTAAACTAACAGTTTCGAGGCTCAAGCACCGGACTGAAACAGCAAATTACCAAAATTGACCTCGATTGCCCGTCTTCATTGCTTGCTGTCGTAGTCGACGATCTCGGAATCGGTGACGGACCGCGAGTGCTGGACGATGGAACGCCCAATCGAGTTGATCCAGTCCTCCTTCTCCTTCTCGGAGTCGGCGATGAAGTACATGGTGTCGCTCCGGGTGGAGAGCTCGAAGGCGTACTGCTTGTTGAGGATGTCCTCGGCCCCCTTCACGGTGAGGCAGGAGGCCACCGGGATGACGCCGCGCGGACGGGAGGCGCGGGTGACGCCGGAGTCCTTGAACCAGAAGAGCTTGCCCTGCTTGAGGACGAACCAGCGCCGACGCCACGTCTTGATGTACTCGCCTTGCTTCGTGAGCCAACCCGCGCGCTCCGGGTTAGACCAGAACTCGACGCCGTCGTGGTCGGCCTCGGGCTTCGCCGTGAAGCCCGTCGCGGCCCGCCACAGGCTCGCCATCGGAGTTCGGGGGACGGATCGGGTCGGATCTGGTCGGGGGACGAGTCGTCTTCCTTGGTTCTAACGTGACTGGTGGCGAAGAGGAAGCCGCTGAATGAAATGCCGTTAGATTGACGCAGGTACATTAAATAATTATTTTTTTTTGCTTTTCTTTCTATTTTTTATTTTTTCCGCGGGCATCTTCCTTCTAACTTCTAAGCGTTTATTGTTATTTTTCTCGTGATAATCAGTATCATTTAAAATAGGAACAGCAAGAAGAATGTTTTTTATTGCACAGATGTTGAATTGTCAACAACAATATCAAAGTCCGATCTAACTCCGTCTATGTCTGAGACCAAACCAGCACTACGATCTTCCTCCAGGAAGATCATGTCATTTATTGACGAAAGCAGATTCAGCCAAGTCGATGGCCCGGGCGAGGCCAGCAGCTTTGTTCTGGCACTCCTGGTGCTCGTCATCAGGGTCACTGTCAGCAACAATGCCGGCACCGGCTTGAAGGTAAGCAATCCATTCCCTCCGCTTGTTGGCGTCCTTGTACGAATACATGGTGTCGTAACGCGTTCCTGTCGGGAATACGATCGTCCTGAGGGCAAGCGCGATGTCCATGTCTCCCAAAAAGGAGATGCCCCCAAATCCGCCGCTATATGGCCCCCGCTGCGTCACCTCCAACTGATCGATCAGCTCCATTGCCTTCACCTACATCGGGGAAACTATGTTTGATCAGACAAGGAGAGAGAGAGAGAGAGAGAGAGAGAACAACTTCACAACCTTAGGTGCTCCACTGACAGTTCCGACAGGCAATGCAGATTGCAAGGCATCCCAACAAGTGAGCTGATCATCTAATTCACCTGTCACCTGCAATATCAAAATTTGCTGCTGTTTGAAGTGTTTCTGCAGTTTTGCTATCACTATGCAGATGATATCATTGAATAAACCAACAAGCTAGGCTAGTCTAGTACAGAATGGTCGACGCTCGAAGACTGTCATTGCGACCTGCTCAAGTAAGTCATACTAATTCAACGTGGTAAATTCGGAAACAGACATTCTTGTTGACGAACACCAGATTCAAGTGTTGCAATGTTGAAAGATCGAGAACACTTCTATGCAAAGGAAATCAGGTAAGTTTCCCGATTGACAGCTCAACTTCCAACATTGACTTGTTGAGCAATCTGCAATGCAGAACTACTGGACCACATACCTGCATTTCTTGAATAATAGAGCTTTTCCTTTTGCATAATAACAATGATATAGATGTTTTGGAGTCAGCAAGCTGGGATTTGTGTATTCATGCTTGTTTCCTTGGATTTTAAGAAATAAAGAATACATAGGCGACTGACTTACTACGTTTAGAAGGTTATAACAATTGTATCAAGCTGAGGGCACACGCAATGAAGGATAAGTTATTCTGTCCGGACATATTTCAACACAAGCACGAGTTCAACTCAAATCTAAAGGTCTCGATTCTCCGTGATAATGAATGCATTTCCCCATAATGATGCACATCTATCTCCATCATCATCTACTTGCGTAGTCCCTTTTGAGTGTTCTAGATAACAAGCTCAAGCAGAATTGTGGATTCTCACCGTCGAGCTGATATGCATTACATGAGAGTACCGTTCCACATCCATTAGCCTTTCCACATTCACTGAACCATATTTTGAAACCTGCGCCAGGAAAAAAGAAATAGAAAACCGGGCATCAGATGAACATTTATCTATTTGGGATAAAAGAAAGGGAAACTGATGCCGCAAAAGTTTCTAGCCTGAAATTTGTAGGAACTGCATTGTGCTTATATTTGCCAAAAAATGCTTTAACCTAAGGGAAAGGAGCAATCTCCTAGCGAAATGCACATGAGTGTATTTAGTAATAGTAGTGCCACATTTCAGATATAAGTGCGGACCTTGCCAACATCATTTCGGCCCAAATCAACCAGCATTGTGTGTTCTGCCCGTTGCTTTGCATCATTAAGCAGCTGGACTTTTAAGATCTCATCTTCTTCAGGCGTCTTCCCTCTTCTCACAGTTCCAGCTAAGGGGCGATTCACAACCTTCTTCTGCACATTCCCATAAAAAGTATCCACATAAGAACAAAATACACTCTTAAAACTAAGATCAATGGAAGAGTAGATTCAATAAGCCTATTTCAATAAGGCAGGAAAATATAGCAGGACCAGTCAAAAATCAAACCATCTTACTTGGCAATCCCAAATGAAAGTAAGAGGACTACACCTGTTTTACGCGAGTAAGAATTTCAGGACTTGAGGCAACCAGAATACACCCTTTAGCCTGGTATAAATATAACAGTAAATCAACCATAGATAACCATGAAAACAGAATGGAGACTAACTGTAGATGAAATGATTTACCGGAAACACGCACTTGCAAATATGTCATATATGGACTAGGATTCACAACTCTCAGTGCCCTATAAACTTCAAATGGGTCAGCAAATGTGCGGCGTTCAAAACGTTGACTCAGTACAATTTGGAAAATATCTCCCGCCAGAATGTGTTCTTTTGCCTGGAGCACTGCCTTCTTATATTCTTCGCTCGTCATGTTTGACTTGTTTAAAGCAGGACCGAAATGGTTAGTGTTTAAATCCACAGAACCTGGAGATAGCCTAGGCCTGACAGTTGACAATCATATTAAAAGATGTTGATTTTCAAGAAAACCACCGGGTTTGTATAAACAAGGTAAAGTTACTTACAGGGCGATATCCTGAACTCTGCTCACCAACAACTCCAAACGTTTCATGCCATCATTGTAAGCATTCTCAACTGAAGAGTGTTGGTCAAGCCGCACCCAGTGAATTGCATAAGCTTTCTAAGATGAACAAAATTAGAGCCCTTGTCACACTGAAAGTATGCTGAGAAACATTCAAGAGAAATATAAAAAAGCAACTACTTCGTCCTTTCTAGCATAATGGAACCTAATTGGGAACTGGAAGTAACAATTCCTTTACTGACGAGTCGAATGCAATAAGGCAGGAAAAAGGAACTCGATGTTTGTGACTTAGTGACTACTTGTCTTTCTTCTCTCCACTATTTCACTTCCTTCCCAATTAATTACGAATCACTAAGGAATAAGCTAGTACTTGAACTCTAAAACCTAATTAGTCGAACAAAAGAACCATTGGGTCATGAGTAGTGGAATGTATGCGGCAATTAAAAGTCTGATTAACAGGATGGACTAGTACACCAAAGCAACAGTTGTATTATGTCAAAGCATCATTTTAGCAATATAAAATTTTGTGCTTCTCAAGAAGTATTTCACCATACTGAACAGCCAATTAAATTAAGAGACAAATTTAATAGTACCTTCTCTACATGATCAAACACAATGACATCATCATAGAGGCCCAGATGGATGTCAGCTAAGTTTCTATCATCTTGTGGCGCCGAGGAGAATGCCAGCTTTTTCTTCTCCACATAGCGAACGGTATCGTACGAAAAATAACCAACCCAGCCACCTAACATGAAGCACCTCAATCAGCACATATTCAAGAAAATTACATAATTAGATATGGATATCATCATGAAATATGATGATCACAAATCACCCCAAAATGCTTCACTACAGCTCAAACACGATAATATTTGCCTGTTTTGAGTAAAACCGAGCTTAAAGTGAGCGGAGCAGTATTCACTGTGCTCAATGCTGTAGTGATGTCATCTTACCACAAAATGCATCCGGAAGATCATCAATGAGTTGAGGTTTCCATTTTGCAGAGATTCTCCTGGGAATCATCATTGGATCATCTACCAACTCCTCGGTGAGATGCCCCTTATCATGGTCGACAATGGTTACCTTATTTTCTTTAGCAACAATTTCTATTGCTGGCTGGGCTCCAACAACACTATACCGTCCCTAATTAAAGAACAAATGGACAGTGGTCAACAGGGACTGTGTTGAAACACGAACATGTTCACGGAAAGATGAGCAATGAACTGCTCTTACCACAGTTGAAGTCCGAAAGCCAGGCTCAACCGACTCGTAGAGAAAGCTTGGAGCCTCTCGATCGTCTTCCTTAACCAAACATCTATATGCAATGACCGGAGTAAGTTGGTCCGAGAAAATGCATCGATGAAGAGGAATAAGATTTCCATCTTTGGAAGCTTCCTTAAACTTCACTGCATCATCAGCTGCAAAATCCAACCACAAGAAGAGTTTCAAGATAGATGTCGATTAACCTCTCCTGTATTAGGACTCGGGAGATTACAAAAATTCAAAAAGCAGGTGTTAATTCTAGTCCGCTTAATCTATGTAGTTTCGAACATTTTACGCGTAACTTAATCAAGACAGCTACAACATCAATGAAGAGCTGGCTCTAACAAGAAATGCCGATGCCAAAGTTCATAGCAAACGAATGTTCACCGAATGTGTGGCAATCGTTCCTCCATTACGGAATCAACTCACCGCATTAGTCCTAATCAGAACAGAACAAATCGTCCAAACCGCGAAAATTCATATCGATTCCTTCATTAAACATCAAAACGAAAATCGAAAACAACTGGCGGAGAAACATAGGAACGTCACCTAATGAATGACTCGAAAGAGACAGGCACTTGAATGTGCGGACGCCTGGCATCGAGCACGAGCTCCTGCCGCGCGCGCCGGAGACCGGCGCCGGAGACAGCCGGCGACTCGCAGGGACCAAGCTCCGAGAGTACGCTAGGGTTTGCATTGCCATGCGAAGAGCGAAATGGCCGGTGGCCGGAGGCCGGTGAGCGGTGGTCGCCGGTTCCGAGCTTTTCCGATCGCTACTTGGAAGAGAGAGAGAGAGAGAAGGGGGTTCGAACTGCGGAGAGTGACGGACACCAAATGGCGCGCTTATGAAGACAACTGATTGGTGGAGTGGAGACAGAAACCTTGATTAAAATGGAAAATGAACGGCCTTTTTTTC
The DNA here is from genome assembly GCA_001662345.2 of Metrosideros polymorpha var. glaberrima. Classification (NCBI taxonomy): domain Eukaryota; kingdom Viridiplantae; phylum Streptophyta; class Magnoliopsida; order Myrtales; family Myrtaceae; genus Metrosideros; species Metrosideros polymorpha. Next base: position 12,458,382 of record BCNH02000007.1, on the reverse strand, counting down.
CATTCTTGTGAGTTTTACTCATTTGCCCTTTTTGGTAATAATTAAGTTGGTGTCTTAGGCAGATAGCTTAGAAATATCTGATTCTTCCATTTAATATTATCATCCTAATCCCGTCTTTAAGTTACACCTTCATTTAACATGTTTCCCACTTCTGTCTAGTTCGAGGAGATTACGTTGCCATAATTATTCAAAACAAGTGACTCGTGCAGATACTGTCCATGCGTTATATGTCGTGCCGAACCCAAATCGGAAAGTCTTATTGATGTTCGAGGCGCTTGTTTTAACTCTCTTCAAAGTTCCATCAACACGAGTACGGCGTTAAGCTAATATATCATAACATTGTGATTTTCTTGTTGTTTCGCGTCGTTTTTTTCTTTCATGGGAGACGTTTGTAACATCGCGTGCACGAGTGTAACGTCCATCATAACGTGTATCCCGAGTTTGCCATCGCTTTTCCCTCCCAAGTTGATAACCTCGCTTCAAACGTACAGAGCATCCATCATCGCCAGGGACAATCGAAGCTTGATGTGAGGACGTAACGTACTGTGATGAAGGAGAAAGAAAACGAATGGGTCCTGCCCACTACCAATCTCCCATGCAGAATCGAATTGGTGGTGTGCAACACGTGCTCGAAACTTCAACAATCCCACTTTGAACACATTTTAACTCCTATTGGAAAAGGCCACGCTTGTGTCCCTCCAAGAAAGAAAAAAAATGAAAATGAAGAGGCATGAATGAAAAGTCATGTCGTACCCATATGATCACCCACGATTTGCATCCAATCCCTTTTTTTTTAGTGAATTCAAATACATCATGATCATAAAAGGCTTTCTAATTCTATGTCAAATGATGACGCGACGACGGGTCATGATCATGTGATGTTTCCGTATAAATGGCGACCGCAAGTTCCATGAGTACAATATGGCACTGCACTTTAGGTATAGGTTTGAGTTGGCTCACAGCCGTAGCTGACTCTGCTCAATTTCAACGGACAATGTTGGAAACAGTTCAAATCTAGCCTCCTCACTTGCTACATCACAAAGCTGTAAAGCTCACGAAGGAAAATCTAGAGAACATCTATTCAGTATTCACCATCAATGGATGACCCTGTTGCCTGCCAACATCCGATATGTACAAAACAATTTGTAATGAAAAGGATATGGGTTTAGTTTGGGTTCCGGGCACTTACTGAGAAAGTTACTAACTCGATAACAGAATTGCTATCGCAAAATTCTAACTACTCTCCATTTAGGGATGTTCTGTATAGAGAGAGAAAGAGATAGAGACAGACAGAGAGAGGGAGAGGACTACAAATCCTCCGGCCTCACATCCCACCTTCTCTTGCGCTGGCCCTGCAGCCTCTGCTTCTCCATCTCACCGACGAATTTTCTTAAATATTCGGGCAGCAAGGGCGGCGTTAGTTGCATAATCTCTGCCTCTTCTTCGTCGCCAATCCAACCGTGGTAGTATTTCCGGCTCCTTGGGTGAACACCATTCTTCACAACCTGAGGTGCAGAGGCATATGGAGGCAAGAGGCGCAGAGCAGGTTGAAGGATATCCTTAGCGCCAGAGCTCTCTCCGTTGCTTGTTGAAGCGAAAGCCTGGCTCCCTCCACCAGAGTCATGATCGCGCCTGACGTCTTTGCAGCCTCTTCTGTATCCTTCAAATCCTGGAGGACAATCTAGCATCGTAGAAAAAGAATTAGAAATGTATTAGAAGTGTGAAATTTAACATCAGCAGCTAAGAGATTAAGTCAAACATCATTCCTGATTTGCTGAAAGACACAATCAACGGTTACAGCAACATTACGAGTATTAAACTTGATATATTGAGCTCTCCACACAGGACATAAGTAGGCACACTTATGTCAACTTGTAAACCCAAGCCTGTAACGTCTTTTGTTTGCAATTCCTGATAGCCCTAATTCCATGTTTCAACAGCACAATGAACATTAAAAATATTAGGCCAGATAGCAGCAGCAACTCAACATTGGATAAGATTTAGTCCAACCCATCTCAATCATCTCCACAGAGAGAACAGTTAGTGCATAAATAAATAAAGCTATCTTACTAATCAATCCTTAGTTGAAGGAAGATTGGAACTTATAGCCGAGCAATAAAAAAATTCTACTGAATACAAGCATTCAACCAAATTAGCTTCTGCCAAAGTACTCTTTGATGACCGCCTACAAAGCACTAACAATTAAGAATTTAGCATTAGAAACTTTAATCCAATGATTCTATCAAGAGACGTTAGAATAAAATCCCACAAACAGCAGCTTGGACATCTACCATTTGATCACATCGAGCAGGAGTGCAATAGCCATTCAATACCACAAATTGCATTAGAAACTTTGGCTTGGCAGAGGTAACATCAAGCAGTTAATAAATTCTAGAGGCATACAGTCAACAAGAGGGCAAAGTGGGTGCCACATCAAACTGCAATTGAGTATCCAATTCATTCCCCAGCTCATAGTGTTAAAGTATTGTTCCACATTGCTTGACAACGGATCTTAAATGCTTTTTATATTCATGTGGTCTCCCTCCACCTTTTATATTCATGTGCCGTAATCCGGCTTGCACATGAGAAGGCGTGTTGAAGTATTGTCCCACATCGATCTTTATATTCATGCAATCTCCCTCCACCTATCAACTTAAGTTTGACTTTCTAACACATAGTCATGCCAAAAACAAGGCCTGTATCTATCCCTATTTAAATAGATTTTTCGCCAAGAAAATTGATGTAGGCATTTTGACAAAACTCTGCCTTCTGAGTTTGTAGGCAAGAACCCAGGCAACTAAAAGAGAACCAGCTCTAGTAAACAGCATCTACGAGAAATTTATGATACATGCTAAATTCCAGTTCACTAAATTTTTAGCACTTAAGCGTCCTCTTCTAGGCAAGCGAAAATCTGACCATGTAGCTTTATCTCCAAGAACATTCCTATATCTGATCCACTCCAACGAAACCTGCTCCATTTTCACTACTTAGGAGAATAGAAAACATTGCTTCAGTAGCTAAACTTTAATCTCCACGCACACTGAATACAGAGACCATATTCAACTTCCTACGTCACAGAGAACAAGATTTTATGCAGATCCTCTTATGTGGCATATAGAAGATCAAGTTTCACCCAGATTAAAGCAGAAGAAATCACTCAAAATCTAGCAAACTAAGGGTACCATGCAATGGAATTCCAGAAAAACCTAAGCCTTGGGACAAGAAAGGAAAAGAGAGCTACCAATTTCAAGAGTCGGCAAAGCAGAAGCTAGCGGGAGAGCCTCATTCACTCGTAAAGAAGAATCAGTGGCCTCAATATCATTCCTAGCAGCTTCAGCTTCATGTTCAGACAACGCTACTCCCCTAGAGGGCCCGGCTATTAGCATTGTAGAGGTGTCTCCATCTTTTCTACTGCTTGTTGAAGCTCCAACCTTCAAAAAAGAAACGGAAGTGGAACAAGTGTTAGAAGTGTGTTCGATTGAAAAGAAAACATTGTACATCCTTTGCACAGACATCTATGTTTCTGTTGCTAATAAACTCTTTTAGCACAAACAATGTATGTTTAATTAGAGACTCCAAGTAGAAGAGAAACAGAAGAATTTGATGGAATGCCAAAACTGAAGGCAAATGGAACCAGCAAGAAAATGTCGTTCTTCTATAGCTGCATTAATTGAAAATGACACTCCCAACAATTTCAGGGATGAAACAGATTACATTTGTAAAGTAGTCCAATATGGGTAACATGTATCTAAAAGGAATACTAGAAAAATCTTTTTGCGCATGCACACACATGAGTGTAATTATATGTGCATGTTTGTGTGCGTATGTACAGCAATGATTACAAAATTATTGAGAAAGAAGGCACATGAATTCGCCCGGACTGATGTAATTTGCAAAGAATTCAGACTCCTATCTTACCGCATCACAGTTTCAATCAACAAACATCTAGGACTACAAATTCTTTTTGTTCCCCTTGTGTGCCAAGTACCATATAAATCTGCTACACTCAGTTAAAATTGCAAAGAAGCCTACGGTGTATCACTTCACTTCTGCAAAGTAATCAGTTTTTAACGAGTTTGCTCATCAGAGATCTTAATTTATTTACTTATTTCTTTTATCGGTAAATACAAGAAAGATGTTATAAGGGTCTAGAAATTATGGTGCTCAGACTACCATATCATCCATTGCAGGCACAAGAATCATATACTCATCAATCACCCTCCGGAATCTTAGCTCCTACAGTCTCAAGAGAATTATCTCAACAATGGATTAAGACAACAAATAAGGCATCATCAAATTCTTGAATCAATGCTAATTGCTCCTTTTAGTTATAAAATTCATCTTCTGAAGCATTTTGAAACAGCAGTCATGCACAATCCTATTATTTGCCAAAATAGTTCCCAGAGTATTATTTACTATCGAATTCTTGTTGAGCAAAAGTTAGGCCTCCGACATATTGAAGTTTGTGGGTAATATGGCCCAATGCCCTCTACAAACTTCCTAACTAATTTTTGCTATTGTACAGTTCCAACATAAATCCACTATTATCTTCTAAGGAAATCAATATGAGATGAAAGACACATTTCTTTGCACTAGACCCCGATAACAGCAAAACATTTATGCAGTCTTGGCAAATTGGAAAACCTTTTAGCCCATCGGCAAAGACCTGAGACACATTTCGAAAACTATCTTCACATCATTTTCACCGTTCCATCTCCTGTCCATTCAGCAATAGAGTGATTTCTAGGAAAACTAGTAGATTTCCGCACGAGCTCGAACAAAAGTACACAGAAAGGCAAAACAGGAACGCCAGATTATAGAGAAAAATGAAAATATTAAGATTTTCAAGGCCAAAAGGTAAACTGACCTCCTTAGTCTCACGTGAACTCCTCTTCTCGAGAAGAACATCAAGGAGCGTCCTATACGCATCATCCTCAATGAAGTGCCATACCCCTGTATAAACCTGGTAGGACGAAAAGGAAAAAGTAAGCATAAGCTATCGTTGGAACAGGTACAAGAAGCCAGAACAAAGAAGAGAACACAAACCCACCAACACGGTTCATCATTCACGTAATACATAAACCAAGGAAGACGAAATAGGAGGACAAGCAAAACAGAGAAGAGAGGAAACCAACTTCGAGTAGCTCTCCAACAGTCTCGCGAACCTCCCCCTCTGTAAAGCCGTACGGGAGCATGGCGTCGAGGGCTGCGTCCATTCGCGTGTTTCGTGCATTTCTCTCCTTCTACGGATAACCATCGTTAGGGACGAAAGCCAAACAAATGAAAAGAATCCCATCAACAGCAACAACAACGAGTACGCGAACGACCGAACGAGAGACGAAAGCTCGTTTAGCCAACAAGTTGGGTGCGAAACGCCAGCTCGTTCGAGGGAAAACGGAGTCCATGTGAAGCTCGACGAAGCTCGACGTCATAAAAGGATCGTCTTGGACGAAAAGGAGAAAAGATACTGATGGTTCCGGGCGAAGAAACGAGGAAGCGCGACAGAGGAGTACGAAAGATCGAATCGGCGACGACCGGCGGAATGCGAGAAGGCCGGGAAGAGAGAGAGAGAGAGAGAGAGAAGGAGGAACCTGTCGAGGGCGTCTGCGAGGCATCTCCAATGGAGTCCCCCTCTGTGAAATTTTGCAGCAAACGCAGAGGAAAAACGCAAGGTGGCGTGGTGTGCTCAAAGTGGAAGAAGACGGGCGAGAGAGAGAGAGAGAACCAGTTTTGCAATCACTTTCAATTTTATTTTTTATCTTATTTAAACTTTACGGCAAATATATTTTGATTTTTTTATGATCATTTTATCGAACAAGAGTTTGAAGTGGATTTTTATCCAAATAAAATTTTTCAAATAAATACTTAAAATGAACCTTATTTCAAATAAATGCATGAAGTTGTCATATCAATCTTAAAGAATTGCATGAAATCACCAAATAATTAAAGGTATTTTTGTCATTTATTTTTTTCTTTTTTCCTTTCTTCTTCTTTTTCCCATTTCTTTTTTTTTCTTCCACACTTGGCCGACGAGGGCCAGCCACCCTCGCCGACTGCAAGCGAGGTAACCCTCGCGCAAATCTGGCGAGGGTGACCCTCGCCTATGGCCAGCAAGAGCGACACTTGCCTAAGCGAGGTTGGCCCTTGCCTGTGGCCATCGAGGTCGACTCGAGCGAGGGTCGCCTCACCCAAGTGAGGCCGTCGACGGCTGGGCCCTCGACCTGTGGCCAGCAAGAGTCATTGGGCCCTTGTTAGCCCTCATTGGCAGACAACAAATAAGAAAAAACGAAATGGGAAAAAAGGAAAGAAAAAATGACAAAAATTTCATTATTAATTGGTGAATTCAAACCCTTCTTTGAGATTAATATAATCACTTCATGCACTTATTTGAGAAATAAGATTATTTTAGGCTCTTATTTGGAATTTTCTCTCTTATAATTAATGAAAAAATCTAAATTTCATCATTTACAAATATTAATACATCGGTTCACAATATCACATTTTTATTATCTTTTAACATTTGAATGTCTTTTATGCTTTTATGTGAAAAGAAAATTTAACATTTGAATGTCTTTTATGCTTTTATGTGAAAAGAAAATTTTACTTTTAACTAAACAGACCCGAATTGAAAGAGAAAATAATTATTCCGATATGTGAAGCAAAGAAATTAATATATGCACATGCATATTGAATTTTATATTATGGCTATATTTTTCACCGATAATTTTATTTCAACGGCTGAAATCTCGCCTCATGCGAAAAATTGTATTTGTTAATTTCTCATTATTTTAGCTTTTGGACTTGTACCTTCTCACTTACTTGCAATGAACTCCTGCATAAGCACCGGTACCAAACGTAAATTTAACGAGCTAAAAAATATGAGAAGTTTGAAAAAAAAAATCATGATGGAGAAAATAAATCGAGAACTTATTTGTTTACACGTAAAAATAAGTAGATAGTATTTTGTTTCTTTAACCGTCAAAACTTAACATATTATTCAAATTTTTGAAAAAATTATGAAGAAAGTAAATGTACACGATCAAAAGTTGCGTTTTGCAATGGTTCTAGAAAATTCAGATTTAAAAACAAAAGGTCGAAATGCACGAGCTATATTAAAAGGAAAAAAAAAGGTACGATATGGAGATGCAACTTGAAACCCAGTATTCAAAATAAGGACGGTAATTATAAATTTTGAAATCCGCGTTGCTTCCCCCCGATCCGCGAACAGAAGTTGAAGCGCCACAAGAAGCCGCCCACGTCGCCGTCGATTGCCGCACTCGCTCTATCCTAAACCCAGGGCTCCAAGAATTCAGGCGGCACGGGCGGGTGAGTCGTCATTGGAGCCAGAGCTGCCCGCACCCGGCCACTGCATCTTTCTCTACCTTTTCTTGGTAGCTCGCTTTGTTAGTATCTTTTTTCTCCCCCGATTTATTCTGGAAGTTTGTGTGTGAATAATTTTCTGCAGTTGATCTTGGGTACACGTGGAGCTCAGTTTGGTCATTCGTCCAAACGACAGCGTTTGAGAAGGATGGTCGCAATGTGGCTCCACAAACTCTCCAAGATTATACCACTCTTCTCTTCCAATTTAAATTTGGATCAAGTTTTTGGGGTTTTACTCTTCAAAACTAGATGTAGAAATAGATCTGGGAGTTCTCTACAGGTATGTGACATGTGTCCTTTCAACATATGGATGTTGGTATCTATGCATGGCGATAGTGATGGGGACGTCGTACCTAGACGCGCACCGCAAACTGTTGCAATTGAAGTAGGAGATCTCGACGTGTGCTTATCATTATATCTAGTGATCGGCCATCGAGCGTTTTACAATGACAGATCTATTATTCAAGATGAGAGTGTGTCTCAAGTTGCAGTTTGTGCTTTCTTTGTTGCTTTCAGGCTTTTGCTTTATGTTGCAATTAATTTGGATTTGTTAGGTTTGAATGCCTTCTATGTACTCATCAAATATTATTATAATATATGAATGGTATTTCTTCTTTCGACCAAAAAAAAGAAGAAGAGGGTCTCGACACGAATAGTAAAATTGAGAATCAGACATAACATTCCTAAGTTGCATAATCTTCTTGATTACGTCCCGAAGAATAAGATCCGTTTATCTCATGAAAAATTGCTACTCGATCATCTATCTAATTTCGAAGCGGCTTATTATTATCTGAGAATATAAGTATATTTCATGATAGAATTTTGATAGCACATAACAAAGATGAAAGATGATTGGGAAAATTACAAACCAACCAAACAGAGTCACCTTCTTCACAATAATCTACAACTTGACATGCCAACCACCATCAGAACACTCACAGTCCTACTTGACTGACATTGGAGAGGTATGATCATGTGAAGAAGAAGAAGAAGAACCAGTTCAGTCAAATTGCAATTTCAAGTGAAAGGATTGCAGCTATTGCAAGGTCATTTTGTAGTCATGTGCTTCCACATGGAAAATTTCTGTCTTCCCTCTGTGTAAACCTTGTGAATGCAGATTCCATTTAAGGAGATATCTCCAGTCATTTCATGTTTAGATGCAGCAATTCAGAAAAGGAAAATCTCTGAAAAGCCAGCTCAGATGCCAGCAAGTTTGCAGTACACAGTCAAGTCGATTTGCTTTTTACTGACTCAACATTTATTCCCATTTCCTAATCACACAGCAGCCAATTTCAGTATCACCAAGCCAATCACAAGTTCATTGTGAGGTCAATGGTGTGATGGGGAAGGGGGATGGCACTGGTAACATTTAGCAAATAGCCCAAATGTGTCCACTTGCTTGATGAAGTTGGTCATGCTCGCCCATCCTCCAAACCCGAACCCGACCACCAAGACCCAACACACCACGAATGCGTTCACCACGAACATGCCCGTCCAGCTCGGCAGGAAAAATGGCGGCTTCTCGGCGGCGTTCTGCATGTGAGAATTCGATATATGTCAAATTAAAAAAAGATGGGACTTTCAATCAGCAATATATGTAGTTGTACTGCCTTGAGCAAAGGAGTATTCATATCATATCACGACCTGCCGGGCAGAGGCCGACCGGTAAGTGACCATGTGGGCAGCGGCGGGGATGATGTAGACAGTGAAGCTGACCAAGAGGGCACCCACGGCGGAGTTGATCGGCCCAAAGAAGGGGAAAATGATGGCCAGGAACCAGATGGGGATCACCACTGGCAACCGGGCGAGCGCCCTCAAGAATATGCTCTTCGTGTGGTGCATCCCTATCACCTTCTCCCACACAAAGTAGAGTGGAGTGCACGCGAACCCAAATGTTATGAACTGGGATGCCAATAAAACCACACATCAACATTTTTGTTCATGGATTCAGTGGAAAATCATCTATAACATCGAATAACATAAGTGTACGCATGTGAAAGTATATAATGGAGGGAAATTTGAGGAGAGTAACCTGGTGGATGAGCATCAAAATGACAGCAGCATCGCGCCACCCAGAGCGAGGGAGGAGAGAGAAGGCGTTGGCATGGGTCAAGAGCTGGTCGCCAAAGGCCCAGTACACCGCCGTCGCCGATGGAATTGTGAGAGTGAACACGTACAGTGTGGCCAGCAGATATATGTTCTTGAACTTTCTCGGCTTCCACATTGCGTCCATTATTTCGCTGTTACGGTTTTACACGACTTGTTCAGTTTCATGAAGAAAAGGAAAGTTCGTCGACAATTATCGTCGCCATTTGGTCTTATGAGACAATTCGACCCGAGCGAGTTAAGTATTGTGCTACATTCACTGTCAATAATCAATCAAGTACTGCTCCTTTTGAGTTTAATCGCGTGAACTTTCAGTCAAAGTGTGATTGTGTAGTTAATTAGAAGAAACCAAGCACGAACACATACATTAAGTGAGCACGAGACGGAGGAGCAACTCACACGGTGACGGCGTGTCCGCCAAAAGTGTACAGGATATTGGTGGCGCCGGTGAAATACAGGACCAGCTTGGTAGGTCCTGAGTGGGTCACACCCTCAACCTGCATCATTTTTTCAACTGGCATTTATATAAAAAGTCAAAGAAATTAAAATTCAATTTAACGGGCCCGAGAGAGGATTAAATTCAGAAGCTCGGAGAAGAGCAAGAGAGAGATGAGACGCTATAATCACCTGGCCTTGAGCGAGGGCCGCGGCGGTCAAGTACCAAGCGGTGTAGGTGGTCATGCCAAGGCCGAGGAAGGACCAAATCCGGTAGTTGTGGAAGGAGGGGACGAAGACGGTGATCGCGCAGCATGCTCCAAATATGTACGTCCATGTCCTCTTGTCCAACCGGTCATTGATGTAGTATATGTTGCTGTAATGTAATGACCCCCAAGATCACACGTATGAACAATAAAGACAGTAAAACATACAGATTGACTAAGTTGCTGTCCAAATTAAGCGAAAAGAAATCACCAACTGATGATGAAATGACCAACCTTGCGCAGGCTATGAGCTGGATGACTGATCCAAAGAGGAGGAAAGTGCAGTTAAAAGCCAGCCCAATGGCTTTCCAGTAGGTACCAAGCAAACCATCCAGCACCTCGAACCACTGAACCAAAACAAAAAAGCATACCAATTTCGAGATTCACCCAGTTCAGCGATTTAGATTAGATGAATGAGTAAAGATGCTCTTTGTTTGGTGTGTGGCAATTCTTGAATAGAGATTGACCTGTATGACATGGTTCTTGAAGCTGTGATTCTCCTTCTCTTTCCTGGTTCGGTACTCAACGTAGAGCACACTAATGAGATAAGCCGTCCAGCTCCCCAGGATTCCATACAAAATCTGCAGGATTATCCCAGAAAGCATCCCAAGCTGAGAGAACGAATAGGGCAGTGTCAACAGCACCTGCGCCACCTGCGTAATGTCCCAAGCGGGAAAAACAAAATGGATGAGAGTCATTACATGTCCATGATAATGATTGCTGGGCGCAAGAATTAAAAGATTACCTGATTGGAGGCACAGCTGAACCAAGCATCATACACGGACCCGCCGTGCCAGAGGAGGCTCTTGAGGCCAGACCCGGAGTCATCCGTTTGCTCCTTTTCTTCTTCAACTACTCTGTCTCTCTCTCCAGCGTTGGCGAAGCTAGAGACCATCGCTTCTTCAGATTGATTCTGAGACAGCATTCTCTCCTCTCTGTCCCACAGCCAAATCAAGCCTGTGAAGACGCCAAAAACAACCAGTGAATGAATGACACTGACCAACGAGAAGAAAATTGCAGACTTGTAATCAAAAGAGCCAGTGAATGTGAGAGAGAAACGGAGAGCAGACCCAAATCTCAAACCGGCCCGTTGCTCTTCTCTCCGCGCATATGTTTAAGTGGGTAGCATATTGACCTCTCTCTCTCTCTCTGACAGATGTGTACAGCTCCAAACGTTCTCAGTTGGGGGTTCTTTTTTGGTAAAAGAGAGCACACATTCCTTACTTAAGCAAACTACTCGATACTCCAGATTGCTTCTTCAATGCCCTTTAAATCACTTGCCATTCTTGCCCAAGAATACAGACGATGAGTGGGTTGGTTGCATATAATAGTCATCCTTGAAGTGTATCGTCCAAAATTTCCAATTCAGGGAGGATAAGATTAAAAACTAGGAGGCGAAACAGAAATGAGCTGTTTCTTGTCCAGAAATGGCAGGTGTTGGTGTTTGACATTAAATCCAGACAGAGAAAAACCGAGAGAAGTGCTCTGAAGACGGAGGCCCAAGATCCGACAAGAAGGAGCACCCCTAAACAGAGGAAAAACAGGGGATTCTTTTACATGCGAAAGAGCACGAGCATTGCTGTATATATATAGGAACGTGTTGGTCGTCGTCGCACCAGAGAAAAAGAAGACTGAACCGAGAAAGGAATCTCTCTGCTTCCTCTGTCTCTCTCTCTCTCCCTCTCTGTCTCAGTGTTCTTTCAATTTTTTTTTTGGGGGAGGCAACAGTTGCATGGACCTTCATAACACTTCTGCAGTACATGCTCTGTTCTTTTAAAATGTTCTTGACGATTTTTTTTTTTTGCCCTTTCCTCAGCACGTTACTCTCTAGTCTCTTGACCTATTGATTGGATTTAACCATTAGATAAATCTCCCAAGCCCAGATCTAGATCAGAGTACAATATTCCACAAATTGATTTTCTTTCTTCTTTTCGCTTACTGCTAGATTGTCGAGTCCGGCAATGGTGCATCGTACAATTTATAGAAGTTTTGGAAGGACACGAAAGAGATGATCTTCAAGAATCTTTTTATCTCTATGGTAGTAACGGATTTTAGTTCAAATGGTGTACCATATTTAAGAAAACTTTAGCTGTGATTATGATTTTTGAGCATTATCTTTATAGTAACATGTTATCGCGATTCATCCTATAAGAGAAGCGCGGCCGCTTTAGAGAATTTTCAAGAAAGGAAGAAAGAAAATTGACATTAAAAACTTTTTTCTGCTCTTGGCTCATACGAAAGTAACAGCAAGAGAAGACTACCTTCTATAATTGATTAAAATCATGATTTATAAAGGTAAGTTCATGGAGTTTGAAGATTTTTCTTGGGCTCTCTCTCTCTCTCATATTTTTCTTATTTTTTTTATTACTCTCTTGATTATTTGACAATAATTTCGGGGGTAAATGGAATTACAGTCCGAACGAATGAGACTATCCCCAGCATGATTGCATCTATGATTCCCCTCTAATTGACAGGACGCGCATCTCAGGACGAATCAAAAAAGATTGTAAAAGTGATTAAATTATGTAACTTTTCTTTCTAGACAGAATCTGCTCTTTCATAAGCTTTTGGCTAAAAGAATTGATGGATTTTGGCCATACTGTTCGTCCTTAGTTTTATCGACAAATCGATTTAACTTTCCCAGTGCAAAATCCTCAGGGAAATTGTCCTATCGATTATAAATCTATTGTATTTATGTCAATTCAGTTCTAAATTTTTCAATTTTGTCAATTTAGTTTCATATTTTTGCGTGAAATTTCAATACAGTCCGTCCAGCCAATTCTCACCGGAGTAGCTAAAATTGTAGTGTGTTATGTAAGACGGTCGACAATGACTAAACCACCCTATCAGCAATTTCTGTCAAAAATTTGTCGGAATGACTATATTAAAATTCTACACAAAGGTTTAGAACTAAATTGATAAAATTGCAAAATTTTAGATCTAAATTGACATCTATATAATAAGTTTAGGACTGAGTATGCAATTTTCCTCTTATACTCTCCACATAAGAAACGCAGCCGGTGAATTCGCTCATTTCATTTCCTTTTCTTTCATAATGTTTGGCATTCGGGGATTTCGGAGCTTTCAACTTATATTGTCGGATCGCGATGGTCCCTGTCCTGGCACAAAAGAGCCATCCTCGGGGTAGGAAGAAGGTGCATTCACCTGAATTCGAACTCTGGAGAGATGTAGCTGGACATTTGAGCATCACCCAGGAGCCTCTTACCCATAAGCATTTTTTAAAATGTATATTCCATTTAATTTGACGCTGTGGAAATGGGTCACACATTGAAGTTAATGCGAGGAGGTTTATTTGGAGAAAATTATCAAAAAAAAAAAATCTTAAACCTATTGCACCTATGGCAATTCAATTATAAACTTTTCAATTGTGCCAACTGAATGTTAAACATTTTCACATTTTGCCAATTGAGTCCATTCGAAAATGGCTAGCAAGGCACGACTGGCTCTGACGTTTTCCTTTTCCTTTTTTTTCTTCCATGCCTAGCAAAGGTCAGCCAGCAACCCTCGTCAGTCACAAGCAAGGGTCAGCCGACCGTTGCCGAACTTGGTAGAAAGAAAAAAGAATGGAAAAAATTCAAAAGTTCAAAAAAAAATTAGCACGGGCCGTCCTACATTGTACTACTGACATCCACGTCAGCGATATCTAGTTAAAATTGATCGAATGAACAAAATGTAAAGAAAGTTTAATTGAATTTTTTTCGTAATTTCTCCGTTTATTTTAGGGTTTGAGCAGAGAGAGAGAGAGAGTGAGAGAGGAGAACCTCTTGATGTCGTGTTAATAATTCTTCATCCTATCGGAAAGTGCAAAAGCAATCCAACACTAATCATGTCTTAACTTTGGGATCAGTGGGAATGGTAATGATTAGAGGAGAGTTACTACACCCTGGACCGCATACAAAAGTTTCAATCCTGTTTCACGTGTCCAAATTCCGGAGCCACACAGGCAGAGCCTCTTTTCGTTCGGGGGCACTTAATAATGTGATCTTTCATACTTCGATTTTCTTGTTGGTGCACGAATTCTTTGTATTTTATCAACGAGTACCCGCAAGGAATATTTCGCGATAGTAATCCTGTTCTAATAAACATGAGATATTTTTCATGAAATCAAGAGAAAATATGAGAATAGACACGATACTCCAATCAATGCTTTACAGAAATAAATCTATGGAAAAAAAAATCAATGTAGATGGCTGAAAGTGGGAGCATATATATACATCATTGACTTACATTTCTATACCAAAATTCAAGCAATGAAGAAGATGAAAATCATCAGGAAAAATATCAAGATGGCAAATATCTTTATCATGAGCCACCTATTGGATGATATTTGATTGAGATGCCTCAACAAAGCGCTGCGAGCTCCTTCTACATTCACCAAGGACTCTTCCATATTGTCGTCGATCCTGCTTGCACCGTTGAAGGTGGCCATCACGAAAGAGTTCACATCGTAAGTTCAACCTAACGACTTGCGAGAAGACAAGCTCCAACATGCACTATTAATTATCCCTTGTGGCTTCTACTCGTTTCCTATTTTGTATTGATTTAGGGCAGCATACAGAAGATGATTGTTATAGAAAAGGGGCAAACCTAATAGCCACTTCGCCTTGCTGTGCAACCATTGAAGCCAAATGCGTAAATATGCCACCTAGTTCAGATATTGTGGATTCCACGTTGTGAAGAGCAGTTGCACGACTTTGAGAATAGTTTTCTTGCCGAGGAACCACCTGCTGCAACATGGACATCTCCATGGAGTCGGATGGACTATTATCCGCTGCTAATCTCCGTCTGAGCAGCAAAAAGTTGTTAATTGACATGAAAAGTTGAGGTAATATATATAGATAGTTAGAGAACAGTTTCACTTAGGCAAAACTAATAATTGTGTGATTATCTAGTAATTGTCACTTTACTGATGGTGTGAGGAACCTTTTTCATACGAAGTAGCAATGCAAAGTTGAGTCCACTATGCAAAACCACCTTCTGCAGTCTGTTTGACAGTGAGTATCGCATAAAATATATATTACTAAGTAGATTGAGAAGTTGGGAGGCTGCAATCAAATAATCCAATGTCAATCCCATTTAAAGATGAAGTTCTTCCGGTAGCAACTAGTACAGCTAAAAATCAAGTCCAGCGCTCTTTAAATCGATATTGGCTACAGGCATCATGAGAGCAATGCACTCTCAATATTTCCCCATAAGGCAGAGTGGGCTGGTGTAGCCATTTGTGTTTAAATGTTGGCTGAAAGTTTTCTCATGTTTCTACATTCCATCTAACAGTAGATCTATTCCTCTGATTGCAGATGCTCCGAAATATGTTTGCATCTAACCACACAACCTGCCGGAGATCGGATAAGACTCTGAAAAGGTACTAACGTCAACAGAAGCATTTTCAGAGTTTCTCCGTTTTACATTGTAGCCACGGCAACATATAATCCTGACTACTATTTAATGAATCAATATCTAAAATATTGCAGAGTGTATTCACCAAACCATGCTAAAAGTATTGCTTTTTCTTCTTTAAAGAAAGTATTGAGGAAGCCACAGCTTAGCTTGTAAGATGATATAAGACATACCTCAATTGGTTGCCAACTTGAGATCCATTTGAAGGCAACCTGAGCAGTCGCGAAGAGGCAGAGGTGGGGCCAAATAGATGGAGAGAGAAAATTCAATACCAATAATTAGACGGTGAAGCAATTTTTACAGATGTAATGAATATGGGAAAGATGCACAGTATTGACAACTTATATTTAGTAACCGTACTGAGGAAAAATAAATTATTGATGCTGAGAGATTCTAAATATAGGAAAAATTAAAATGCTGTTGCAAACTAGGATCTAGTGTTCCATTCTTCTCAATTCTAATGAACATAACCAGTCCAACCTCTATGCCACCAAGTTTTTTGACAAGTGTTGTATGTTGCATAATTTACAAGATATTAAAGCATTGTACAATCTGGGAATATTAAAAAGAAAAGTCTCAAGGGACATAACTTATGGGCAAGACATAAAAATTGAATAAATCCCTTTGCAAGAGTTAAGTTTAATCTCCTTGATGTTCGACCGTCTACGCATATTGCACGCCCTTGCTTAATCTACTTGCTAGAGTCAATTGTTACTGTGCAATCTCATTTACTTATGGTCAAGCCAACCAGGGTTCCAAAGAATCCCAACAAAATACTTACGCTGCTTGGGGTGGACTTCCAGATTCATTGGATGCACTTGACCAAGGAGGTGGCTCAGTCACAGGCTTCGTATGCTGCTTAAAATGGTTTTCTCTTGATGCATTGGCAGAGAAAATCTGTTTCCGGTTTTCATGAGCCTTAATATTCTGATTCAGAAAACCATGTATAAGAACATGGAAGGAGAATTGAGCCACATCAAGTTAGACATGAAAACCTGCTCAAATTAATGGCTAACCTGAGTTCTGGTTTTCAAAACATCCTGGAGGTGTTTTGTAGTTCCCATAAGTTTGCTTTTCAGGTCATCACATACAGTGGTAGAATGGACGGCTCTATCTTCTGAATAGTTGCCGCCACTCATTTCAATATTTTGAAGGGTCTGCAAATCTTGAAGGGCGATATTTAGTGCTGTGATGTCATCCTTAATCAATGAAGTCAGTTGTTGTATTTCGACTGTGGGGTCATCAAACATAGATGACCTTTTTGCCACTGCATTTGACAAAATCGTCAAACAAAACCACCGCTTAGCATAAACACCACAACTCTAAATTTCATCCAGACTCACTACAATGACAACTTCGGAGTTTGCAAGAAGTAATTTCGGCAACCAAAAGGGGGAAAAAACCAAACACAATTGCAGAAGACTTCCGCTCAGAATTGACCGCTAACAAGAAGAAAAATCAGGAACTCATAATAATGATATTAAAACTTATCACAAGCATATTACAGCATAAGTTTGATCTTAAATAACTTGATCTTCTTGCAAACTCCGGATGAGAGTGTATATATGCTTACAGTTTCAAGATCATCTAAATTAGCATCATCAAATGTGGATGTGATACTAAAACATTACCGGAGGAAGAAAAGAGAAAAGGTCCAACACTCTCACTTCAAAGCATAGTAAGGACATCCTAGTTGCTTGTTCAACATGGGGAATCCTGAACATCGAGCAATCTATAAACTGGATCTTGTAACCAGCTCATGAGTCATTAGAGGGTAATACCGGACTGCTTGGGATGTCGATAGATTCATTTTAGCGGACGCACCATCATCCATAGAGGCAAAAAAGAGGCAACGGCTATGACAGATGTAGTGCGGTATTCTCCATTTGGCTATAAATCTATCCCAACTCACGCGAATTATAATGTATATCAATCATCATCCTGGAAAATTATTCGATATCCCGACTTCCCGAGTAATCACGTTGCTTTTGAACTGAGAAATCTGAAAAAGACCAACTCTACAGTTTTTACTTGTGCAGTGGAGCCGATCAGAGCATACTAAATCGAGCTATAATCACCACCTGGAAGGCAAAATCGATCAGAACCTCAACGCCTAAACAATACTAACACCTAGACGTACGATTCGGCATAGACAGAACCTCTCGCGATCCAAAGCCTCCCAAAAACCACACGGATAACATCTGAGTTTTAACGTGACCGCCAATCCAACCCGAAAAAAAATCTTAAACGCGATCGAAGCAACGGAAGAAAGAAAAGGCGCGAACGCTGCTAAGCAAGTGAGGCAGTCACATACAATTGGCTAGCCTGGCGATCTTCTGCGAGGTCTCGTTGATGCCTAGCCCGATCCGAGCGGCTCTCTTGTTGAACTCGGATCTGGCGGAGGCCGGGGACGCATCTTTCGACGGGCTGGCGCCAACTTCCGACGGATTGACGGCGGGGGCTCCGCCGATCTTCTGGAGAGTTCCAGTGAGGGAGCGGAACTCCGACGTCCGGTCCCTGTAGGAGGAGGACGCCATGGGAACGGATCGTGTTTTCGCCGGAATGTGGACCGATCTCTACATGGTTTGGTGCGTTTGCCAGGGGGGAAAATTACGGGCAGCTGAGGTGAGCTGTGCCTCTGGGAGCGCACGTATGGGTGAGAGAAAACGGTCTGCGGTTTGGATCGGTTCGGTTCGATTGATCAGCGGGTCCGCAGTTTGTGGCTCGGACGGGTTCGGGTTCGACCTTTTAAAGGCTAAATCGAACCGCGGTTCTTTCGTTTATTTATTTTTGGATCGGGTTTGGAGTACCTTGTTCTCATTCACATATTAAGCCCAAATCAGGACCGGCCCAAACGACTAATCATTTTAGAGCCGTCAGAGGCAAAGAGATCGGGAAAATATGAACCGTCCGATCTAGGTTAAGAATTAGCACCCCTTCTTCTTCCTTTCGTCTACCTTATATAAACCCTCGCAGACACTGTAGGCTCCCTCCTCACGGCGCTGCTCTAGGGTTTATTTTCAAGCTCCACCGAAAGCACCCTTCAATCTCCGTAGCCACCGAGGTTAAAGTGACGGCATATCGTCGCTGTCCGCCTTGACCGAGCCTCCGGCTTCGTCTTGGCCCTCAGTTTTGTTTCGTAGTTTTTTTCCTCTGTTTCTTTGCTTGTATCAACGTAGGGAAAGAAGTTCATAAGAAGTAATGGGGAAACTATCGAAGGCGGACAAGAAGATCGCGTACGACGCGAAGCTGTGCCAGCTCCTGGACGAGTACACCCAGATCCTGATCGTGGCCGCGGACAACGTTGGGTCGAACCAGCTCCAGAACATCAGGAGGGGTCTGAGAGGTGACTCGATCGTGCTCATGGGGAAGAACACGATGATGAAGAGGTCCATCAGGATTCATACTGAGAACACCGGTAACAAGGCCTTCCTCAACCTCATCCCTCTTCTCCAGGTACATGTTGCTTTTTGTTTGAATGATCTCTTCTGATTCATGTGGCATGTGGTTCTTAAGGATAGTCAAAGGGAGTATCTATGAGGAAGAGAGATGAGAGTGAAGAAGTTGAGAAACATGGGTTTTGTATTAGACTGTAAAGGATTGATTTTTTTTTTATGGTTCATTGTGA
Organism: Metrosideros polymorpha var. glaberrima; assembly: GCA_001662345.2. Lineage (NCBI taxonomy): Eukaryota > Viridiplantae > Streptophyta > Magnoliopsida > Myrtales > Myrtaceae > Metrosideros > Metrosideros polymorpha. Next base: position 12,439,149 of record BCNH02000007.1, on the reverse strand, counting down.
TTAGGGAAATGTGGGCTTGATTTTCACCAAGGGTGACTTGAAGGAAGTCAGCGAAGAGGTTGCCAAGTACAAGGTGCGGCTCTCTAATGCTTTTGATCTCTTTACTACAATTAGTATGTTACTTCATGGTTATGTGTCATAATATGGGAACTGGATAATCTGTCGAAAGAGTACGTACTTTCCTCTTGTGTTAGTTTCTTTGTCGTGGCTATTTCATGGTGATGGAGTGTTTATATTGGGATCAATGGATTGATTCAGATTTGCTGCAGCGAGTTCAATTGCAAGATGTCCCACTTTATCTGTTTGGCGACTGCCAATGTTGTTTAATAGAAACCAAATCGATCAGCCTCAATTGCATTATGGGTTAGTACTTAGTAGATATACGGTGGTGTGTGACTGGGAATGACTAAAATTGAGGGTTTCTCTTTAATATCTAACAACAGACTTGAGCTGATGGCCCGAAACCAAAATGACAATAGACATGATCTCACCATTTTTTATGTACTATGTTAGGGTGACATCTGACTGGGAATGGATAATTTCAAGTTTTCCTATTTAATGTCTAACAATCCGTTTGAGTTTACCGTTTTTCTCATGTTAATTTGTGAGCAAAATTTGAGTTTTTCTCTATAATGTCTTACAATCAACTCTTCTTTGACAGGTTGGAGCTCCTGCTCGTGTGGGTTTGGTTGCTCCAATTGATGTCATTGTCCCACCTGGCAACACTGGGCTCGACCCTTCCCAGACTTCTTTCTTCCAGGCAAGATGAGCATCTCTTTCATGGCATTCACATCTTTCTTCATCTTCTGGCAGCTGCTTATTAGTCCTTATTGTAACTTCAGGTGCTCAACATTCCGACCAAGATTAACAAGGGTACTGTGGAAATTATCACCCCTGTTGAGCTTATCAAGAAGGGTGACAAGGTCGGCTCTTCTGAGGCTGCCCTTCTTGCTAAGCTTGGGATTAGGCCCTTCTCATACGGTCTCATTGTGCAAAGTGTTTACGACAATGGGTCGGTCTTCAGCCCTGAGGTGCTCAACCTTACCGAGGATGACCTTATGGAGAAGTTTGCTCTCGGTGTCTCTATGGTCACATCTCTCTCGCTTGCCATCTCATACCCAACCCTGGCTGCTGCACCGCACATGTTCATCAATGCCTACAAGAATGTTTTGGCTGTTGCTGTTGAGACCGAGTATTCGTACCCACATGCTGACGAAGTGAAGGAGTTCCTCAAGGTTTGTAATGCCAGTGTTTTTCATCGAGTTTTTGGTCCATAAACGTTTCTTACTTTTCATAGTTTTTTTAATGAACTTCTCTAACGAATTTTTTTATTTATTGCAGGACCCTAGTAAGTTTGCTGTTGCTGCGGCTCCAGCTGCTGCTGCCGACTCTGGTGCTGCTCCAGCTGCTGCTGCCAAGGAGGAAGAGAAGAAGGATGAACCTGCCGAAGAGTCCGATGATGACATGGGTTTCAGCTTGTTTGATTAATTTGTTTGCTTGGTATGATACAGACCTTGAGCTACATGTTCGGCGCTACAATGTTTTGGTTATGTCTTGTCACACCAGGATTGCTTTGCCTTTAGGTGATTTGCCTGTTTGAATACTTCACTTTTTATTGCCTTGACATTCTGTTTTAGGGTTTTGAACGTCAAATGCCATTTATCTTGTTTGCTAAAATTCCTCTTTCTAGGTCAATATATTTCCTGATACAGCCCATAACTATAGCATTTTCTGGCAAAACTGTCGGGAAAAATCAATGTAATGGATCGTTTGTCGAAACTTCTTTATGCGAGGTTTAGTGTCTTCGGATACGCAGACGGTTGCTTTTTGTGCTAAAGATATGGGCTGGGAAGTAGGTAATGGACGCATTCCACAGACAATCATGGGTTCATTTAGGCTCAGCTTTAGAGCTGACCCACTTATCTCTACCCCTAGTCGTCCACGGGCATCACATCGCAGAAGCTAGTGGCAAGGTGGAAGAATCAATGCATGAAAATACATCCCGTCGTTGCTTCTATATCGATCAGTCTATGATCCTTAAAGTTGAATGGAGATTTTCCCATGTAGACGAGTTTAGTTTAGAAAGAGGAGACATTCTTCAATACTAGTTAGTAATAGATGTCTGTGCCATTTGAGTGAAATAGTTTGAAGGAAACGAAAATGGAGAGCCTCGTACGAGCAAGTTCTTCGATGTCGCACTTTGTATGTGTATATTCTAGCGCCGGTTACGCCTTAAATAGCATCGAGAGGCTTTTAGGTTCAAGCACTTGGCCCTTGAATCTGGTGGGCCCAAATTGGAGCCCGTCTGTATTATCAAGCCCAAGCCAAAAGTGAAGTTTATCTAACTTTTAGTTTTTCATAATGGTTTTTTTGTAAACAATGCCCCAAGAATGCTTGTTTAACGTTCAAGTGGACCTGTTAAAATGGGTCTAACCCATATATGATAGGCTGAATTGTTAAATGGGTTTTAACAAAACCTAATTCGAATTCTCTGTTCCCAAATGTGCCTGCATATCAAGAGAAAAAAGGTAGCAACATAATGCGAGCAAACAGGTTTACGGGTGTGTTTGAACAAATGGACAGTATTCAAATATTTATGAAAGTTGGTCACGTGCTTTTGATTCAGCGATTTAGTAAATCAATTTAGGGAATCCCGGCATCCTTCTGATCATGGATGAACCCAATCACGATATTCCACGAGGACAAGTAACACGGGTTGACTTGGAATTTTTATTTAGATATCCGTTTCCAATCCATGAATCGTTCCGATCTTGGGCCGCCGTCTCTGATCCTATCTTTCGCTTCCGACTTGAATTGATGGAGCAAATGGATAACATTGGTGTCATCTTGCATGCTTCTACTCTTCAGACAATAACAATATCTTATTACAGCGTGTCTTGCTGATATCAGTTGTCCAAGCTGGCATCGAGACTACGATGAAGATAGACATGTACACATGCATCATCCTCAAAAAAGGAACTCCTCTCATATTTCTTGAAAAGACATTCTCTTTTCTTTTCTCGTTTTAAATATCTATATTTTCTTAAACGATCATCTTCTTCCTTATCCACTGCCACCTGCGCATGATTGGAAAAAGCACTCGTGCCCCATGAATCATGCCTCAAAACATGCTTCCTCTCCAGCCCACAACATAATCTCTCCCTTCGAAGTCAAATAAGCACCACCAACAAATACCACCCAACAAGCCGATTAGATAAGGCATGAAAAAATCGAACCCATGACCCGCGAGTCGACCGTCCAATTTCTGCCGTCGGATCCACCGACGCGTGGTCGTGCCTTAACGTGGACTTCAAAAACAAACAGTTGGCGATCCGACGTGGCGGGACCAGAGAGGCTTGCCTGGCACCGCCCCGCAGCAACCTTCGTTTGTCGTCTTTAAATACGACAGGGAGGGAGGGGAGTTAGCTCGAGCACGTGCTGGGCACGACACGTGCCGGGGTCGGGCCTGGCGCGTCACGTGGAGGGCCGCGTGATTTGGTTGGCGAACCAAAAAGCGCTGCCGACCTGGAATTTCTCTGCGTGCTCCGCGATGATGCGATGCACTGGAAACATCGAATACGCGGTTGGCGAGTCAGAGGGACAAGCGTAAACGCGAGGATCGGAGCTTTCGTCGTGCCAAAATCTCATGTGAGAAAGAAGATAGAATCGGGTGCGCCATAGAGACAAAGATGGAGCTTTTATCCAAACGCATGTTGCCGTCCGTTGAGATTCTTTTTGGATTCTTGGAAGTAATCGAAGAGACGATGAGAAATATAAAGTTGGCCACTTTTGCCGGGAAAAATTATCCAAAATTTTTTAAATTTATTGTACGGAGGTTAATTCGATCCTAAACTTTTCAATTGTTTCAATTTTACAAATCTATTCCTATACTTTTTCTTTGATTTGTAAATCTAGTCCTAAATTTTTTAACGACCTGTCAATGTAGTCATTCCAACCAATTCCGATCATATATCGCAAACGTAGCAATCTAGTTAGCACTGACTATCCTATATGGTATGGTCGACACTAACGTAGACAATTATAATTTTTTTGTTGGCTTTATGAACTTTTGTCCTTTTCTTTTTCCTTGTTCCATTTTACCTTCCGTCGGCCATTGCCTGGCTTCATCAATGGTCGCAAGAGGTCACCGACCATTGACGAGGCTCAGCGATGGCTGAAGGAGTGAAAAATAAAAATAAAAATAAAAGGAAAGGAAAGAAAAAAAACAAACCAAAAACCTACAAAAATTGTCTACTCAACATTGATCGTGCCACGTAGGAGGATTGTTATTGACTAGATCGCCATGCGGGCAATTTTCGCTTAAAATCAGCTAGAATGATTAAATTGACAAATCATCAAAAAATTCACGACTAAATCGGTAAATTATCAAAATGTGAATGATTAAATTGACAAGTTGTTAAAAAGTTTATTGCTAAATTGGCACAAATTAAAAGGTTAATAGATTTAGGATTTTTTGGATAATTTTCGCCACTTCATGATGTTGGGAGTCAAAGCTATAAGTGGATCAGCAGCCGTTGCAAGATCTAAACTGTGAAGTCACTTTGGCATATACCTCACACGTTACCATTCACAAGAAGCCCAATAGCCACTAAGCAGATGATGCCCAGTTTGGGACTCGTCTCGTTGGATTAGACAACCTATTTCGTAGATGTTGGAGGTTAGGCAAGCGTACATACGTACGCGACATGACGTGACGCAAATCAGATAAGAGCGATCCGCATATTGGAGGCACAAAACTCAAACGACAATGAAACAATAAAGAAAGTAAAAAAGGAGAAAAAAAAAACTTCATTGGATGCTAAACGCAACTGAAAAGGGTATGAGAAACCTAGATAGACCAATCTCCGCCACGATTGGAGGACAAAAGTTGCCGTATCTGATTTCTATCTGGCGATGAAGCAGTCCAGGTCATCGAACCTCGTGCGCCAGGTCATTCCCGCATCCGCGTCATCCATTAGCTCCGCCTGCAAACCTTCTATACTTCCAAAAGAATTAGGCCAAAACCGATAACGCTACAGTCCATTAGATTCTCTTAATCCGTCCTAGAAGATTAGGATTTCCTTTTTTTAAGGAAAGAGTTGCTTTTCCATGCTCCATCCCCAAAAGAAATTGATTGTCCGTATACACCTCACGATTTTCGAATTTGTATACTACAATGCCATGGGTTTGATGAGACGAAATTTGTCCAAAGGCAAAAAATTTTATCTAAAACGCTCGGTAAATTATGGGTAATTTGCTAGGAAGGTTCGGCCTAGAACCGGGACCAAGTTTGTGGCTCCCAATTCTAGATTTTCCGATCCATTTTGAACCGCCAGTTTTGTATAGAACCAAGAACCGACCCACATTATTTTTATAATAAAAAATAAGATTCGCAATATATATTCTCAAGTGGTTATGTTGTTTGTTCATACTAAAGACCGTTTTTTTTTCTTTCTAAAAGAAGCTTAAAAACGGTCCAACCCGGGAATTGAACTGGTTGATCGGTTTGGATCTTGTTTAGATTAGTTCCCGGGTAGAACAAACGTTCTAGGCCGGTCTTAGGTTCCCGAAACCAAGAACCGAATCGATTTCCCCTACAGTTGGCCTAGAATCGATATGTTCAAACTGATTCGATTTGATTCTCAAGGGAAATCGGATCCAATGTTCACCCTAACGTAAATCACGGTGGCACACCATTAAAAGGACCCAAAAGAAGGGTCCAACTTCGAAGATTCCACATCCAAACCCAAACAAAAGTCCAAAGGAAAGGCGGGCAGAGGGCACCTTCCTCCTCGCCAAGGCACAGCGTCCCGGACACTTCCCCCTACGTCAGGTGATTATTCGGATAAGCTTCGTGCGCCTCATCCATATATCAAAAAATTCAATTCAAACCCGATCCCCGCATTCAATTCTCCTTTTACTACTATTCAATCGCGACGCGACTTTGCGAAAGCCCCCTCGTTTCTCATGCCCCCGCCAGCCAACGTCCGTCTCCATTTCACACGCATCTCCTTCTCCTCTCTCCTTCCTATCCTCGTCTTTATATATATATATATATATACCGCGGCTCCTCTCCAACCCCATCTGAATCAAAGTTCGAATTCAACCCAATCCCTACCGGACACACACAGCTGTCTCGATTCTTTCGCTTCGTTTCTCTCTGCACCCATTGAAGCATTCCTTGTTTGATTCATTGGGCAAGCGCGAAGATGGTGGATTTCGACTGCAAGACGAAGGTGGTCTCCCCCGACGCCTCCCTCAACTCCCCCAAGAAGCCCAACAACAACCTCCCTTTCTTGCTCCCCGCCACGCCGTTCCGATGCCCCGCTGGCTTGACCGCCGCCTCGACCCCGGCCGTCGCCGCTTACGAGCAGTACCTGCGGCTGCCGGAGCTGAGGAAGCTCTGGGTCGCCCGGGAATTCCCCGGCTGGAAGGCCGAGTCGCTGCTCCGGCCCGCCCTGCAGGCTCTCGAGATCACCTTCCGGTTCGTCTCGACGGCGCTCTCCGACCCGAGGCCGTACGCCAACCGCCGCGAGTGGAGGCGGCGGCTCGAGTCCCTCGCCGCCGGCCAGATCCAGCTCATCGCGGCCATCGTGGAGGACGAGGAGGAGGGCGGCGGCGCGGCTCCCCTCGTCAGGTTGAGCTCGTCCGGCGGCGAGCTGGCGCGGGGCGGCAGCTCGGCCGAGGTGTGGAGGATCCCGGGGGGAGACGCGGCGGCGGTGAGCCGAGCGAGCGAGGCGAGCCTCCTGCCCCGGCTCGCCACGTGGCACACCTCGGAGGACGCGGCGCAGAGGATGCTGTACACCATCGAGTGCGAGATGAGGGGTTGCCCGTACACCCTAGGGCTCGGCGAGCCGAACCTGACCGCGAAGCCGGCCTTGCGATACGACGACGTGTGCAAGCCGAGCCAGCTTCATTCTCTGAAGCGAAGCGCTTCGAGCGATCACATCGAGAGCAATCACGAGAACCAGTCGCTTCACACGACGCACCAGATTCTCGAATCGTGGATCTGCGCTTCGAACGAACTCCTGAAACGGATCTCGGAGAGGATCGAAGAGAAGCGATTTAAGAAAGCCGCGAGCGATTGCTACTTGCTGGAGAGGTTCTGGAAGCTTCTGGCGGAGGTCGAAGACCTCCACCTCCTGATGGACCCGGAGGACTTCCTGAGGTTGAAGAAGGACCTCGCGATCAGGGCCGAGACGGCGTCGTTCTGCTTCCGGTCCAAGGGCCTCGTCGAGATCGCCGGCAAGTGCAAGGACCTGAAGCACCACGTGCCGCACATCCTCGGCGTGGAGGCGGACCCCAACGGCGGGCCGAGGCTGCAGGAGGCGGCGATGAGGCTGTACCGCGAGAAGGGGGAGGCCGAGAGGATCCACCTGCTGCAGGCGCTGCAGGCGGTGGAGGCGGGGGTGAAGAGGTTCTTCTTCGCGTACAAGCAGGTGGTGGCGGCGGTGATGGGGAGCCTGGAGGCGAGGGGGGACAGGGCGACGGCGAGTTCGGAGACGAGCGACTCGCTGAGCCAGGTGTTCCTGGAGAACACTTACTTCCCGAGCTTGGACGCTGCGAAGACGTTTCTGGGGCGGATGCTGAGCGGCGGCGAGAACGCAAAAGGTGGTCGGACTTCGGAGCGGCGCGACTCTGGGAGGACTCGTAGTTAGGGAAAAGGAGCATAACAACAATTCGGAATGTGACATTTATTCTTGGGACTTAATTTTTGGCGATTAATCTTTTCTCTTTCTCTTTTGTAAATTTTCATGACGTGATTCGTACAGAAATTATGAATGTTCATTCTTGTTTTGTCACTAAATCAAGCGAACAACCTCTAGAAATAATCATAAATTAGGACGTTCATCATTCAAAAGGATTTTAAGGCTCCAAAGGGGTTTGGCCAAATGCAATTAGTGAAACTCTCAAGACAAAATATTAATCACCTAGTTGAAGCGATAGTTGAAGACACTAAGGAAACTTGTTAACACTTGCAACGGTTGAGGAAATTTTGGTATGAAGTGTAGTTGTTTTCTGAAAAAAAAAAAAAAAAAAGCCTGTGAGACTATTAGCCAACTTAGAGCCTGCATAAAAATTATTTTTGCCAGAATTTTTTATTCTTACAAGAATTCATTCTTTCGAGAATCAATTCTGACAAAGAATGAAAATTTATATTTACCAAACGTACTCTCATTCTCAATATACTTTTAGCAAGTTTACCAAATAGCGCTCGGGGATCGGCGGCCTACTGGCATGAGAAGAAAAATGATAAGTGAAAATAAAAAGGAAAAAAACCATAAAATAAAATATAAAAAAAAAACCTCAAAC
>BCNH02000007.1:12393975-12430689 GCA_001662345.2 Metrosideros polymorpha var. glaberrima | reverse complement strand
CTCGCCTAGATCTAGGCTAGGGTCACTAGACCCTCACCGAGGCCCTAGCGGCAGCAAGGGTCTACTGCCCTTGCCCCCGACCCTTTTTTTTTCTTTTTTTTTATAAATATTTTATTTAATAAAAAGGTAAAAGAATCAATTCTTGCAAGAATTGATTTTATGCCTAGAAAATCAATTCTTTACCAAATACAAATCTCATTTAGAAATAGAAAACTGTTTCAGAAATCATTTTTTACCAAATGTATTTCTGCTCCAGAATCACTTATGGCAAAAAATTAAAAATTCTGACAAGTTATCAAATGCACTCTTAGTCTTTTAACATATTAATTCTTGTCCCTAATCTACTACTCCAACATGGTCTTATTAAGGGTGAGCACTGGTCCAAGGTAGACCTTAGAATCGGACCAGACCTACCCTATTCAATTGGTTCTAGTTCGATATTATGGTTTACATGGTAGGTTTTAAGTTTCAAAAGCTAGGAATTGGTATAGGCTCCAAGTTTTAGGTTCCAAATCTAAAATCTACCCATCGTGAAACCTGGATCCTACCTACCCTAGATTTGCTCACCCCTAACTTGCACACCTTTTGTATTTGTCTAGTGGAAGTTTTTGCACTTTCAGAATGATGCTTATTTGTTCTACAATTGCTTCCTTAGCTGAACGGCGTGCTCTGCAACTTATGGCAGCATCCAATCTATCTCTAACTTGGTGATTGCTGGCACATCAGGCAAACTTTTCGAGGACATGGATTGTTTGATCTCCACCTCCTTCAAATAGTTCAATTCTTTCAACAATCAACGTCAACGACTCTCAGCACTCTACAACAACATTATTGAAGATGCCTTAGTTTTTTCATCTTTTATGGATTGTTACTTTTTAGGATGGGAATTTTTGTTGTTGGTTTAACTTTCATTTTGCTCAACTAAGGGATGAATTGGAACACTTCCCTATTGTTTTATGTATTTGTTTGTTTTTTACCGCACTTCTCACCATTTTGTTGCTCTACTGTATTGCTATCACTACTATTTGTCTCAGTTGTAAATAAGGATATGTTTTACTAAAGTTTGTGCTTTTAAGAAATGAAAAAAAAAAAAGAATTTGCCAGTTCTTGGTAGACCCTAGAATTGGATACGAATAGGATAGGTTCCCAAAATTGAGAATCGGTCCCAATAAGATGGCTAGGCTCTACTGACCTGAAACCGCTCATCCTTAGGTCTTATTAAGAGAGTTGCCTAACAAAATATTTATCAAATCTAATCAATAGAGAATGTTGCGATTTTCGAACTATTAATTAACACGTGACACGAGTAACTTGTTTTGAATAGCAGCTCGAGACAGGGCCCACCATACGTAACATAGCAAAAACAACTGCTAGATTTGGATTTTAAAGCCCGGTCCAAGAGCCTGCATTAGAAGCAGCCCAGGAGGAGTGTCCATCAGTGGGCATGCATTATTAACATTTGAAAATTATCCATGGACCGCACGAAAATCATAGCCGCCGAAATACGCACACGATTAATGGCTACGATCAACTTGTCCGTTGACCCATATCGACCCGGGTCTCGACAAGAACATTCCAATCCTTCGAACATCCGCGAGGCGTGCTCGCCCAAGCCATTATATCGAACTCCATGTAAGGTCCACGAGATCCAGATGTCGCCCAACAATTAACATTAGTGCGGGGAAGAGAAAAAACAAAGGGCGGTCATGGTTTGTGTTTTTGGGCATTGACAAGCGGCTATTGATTCCATTCTGGCGATGCGAAAGGTAAGGATCGCGCGGGAAATTAGCCGGCTGCTCAAAGAATGGCCGATAGGTTATCAATCCATATTGAACCTATGCAGCTTGTCCTGTAACTAGAGATTTTTTACTTAGCTTATTAATGAAACTACACCCACATTACGAGCGGTCGGGCCACGTCAATCACGGCCCCTAAAGCCTTCTGAATCGTGGCCAGTTTGAGGGACAAGTGTGGGGCGCGTAGCAGCGATGGGTTTGTGGCTCATTGCACCGTGGAGGAATCGCCACGCGTCGCAGCAGTCCCTGTCCGAAAGACGAGGCCTTTTCCCGCTCAAGCACGGATAACGAGATATTTTCTGACGAATTCAGAGCGAAAGAGCTTCTCTTTTCAATGAATCGACTGAAAAAAAGGAAAATAAGGCAATTCGATTTTCCTTAGTTTGATATATAACTGGAGTCGGTGGGGGTCCTGTGGGTGGCAAAATGCCGTGATTTTCTTCCGCGATGAACAGATTTTTACGTGGAGCAAAAGCAGAAGCGATATTCTTGTTTGAACATGGAGGTGGGAGCGATATTTGACCATTTCTACAGGGAGAATATCTGGGAGAAAGGGCCACTTTTGCCGGGTTAACAGAGGAGAAAAGGAAGGGTCTAGTCACGGCAAAATGGGTTCCTTGTCCTGTTCAAGAAGATGGCATCATCCCCTTCGACTGAACCGACTTTTGGTGAGCGTTCTTCGTTCATTTCTTCCCTTTTGCTCTTCTTTTCGCGAATTGCCATCGAGGCCCAGTTTCAAGAAACTCGATGAAGCTTTGAATTTTTGCTCTTCATTTTCCGAATCCTTGACGAAAGCCTCGAAATTTCCTGTTCTTCGATCTTTTCTTCTTCCCTTTCAAAAGTGGGATAGGATGGGAATGAGAAATGTAAAGGTGGTGACTTTTGACTCGATTAATGAATGAGGGTTTCTCTCTCTGCCTTATCTATTCCAGGTTGGTTGCAGTTGACAGCAAAGGCGACTTCTAGACCCTCTCTTTCTTTTCTTGATGTCGTGCGGATTGTGCAAAAAAAGTAGGCTTCATTTCTAAAAAGAATTGCAAAGTCACACTATTCCACTCACCAGTATACACGGGATTCCTGGGACTTTTGACTATTAGTTCTTGGTTTGGTTGGTCATCCATCCTCTCTGCCTTTGATCATCCTTGAAGGTTTCTCTCATCTGCATCGATTCCGAGTTCTTTTTTGGCAACTCGGGGGCTTCATGGGGTTGGAGGTGGCTCCAAATGGCTTGAAATCATCACACCCTATAACCCCCTGCTCGTTATTTCATTTACAGAAAAGGGTCCTGGTTTCTTCCTTGCTGGGGCTTAACAGTGGAAGAAATCCTAATGCGCCCTTCAGATTAGTGCACAGAACAGCTCCTTTTGGCTTCCGTAAATCAAGAAATGGGTGCCTCGAACGGGTATGCTGCGGAAGTTCCGAGATGTTTTCGGGCAGAAAAGTGTCTAATCAGACTTCGGAATTAGCCCTAGGAACCAATGTGTCCATGTGGGGAGATGGGGATTGCAGTGATACAATGGACATTGCTTGTGCAGTGGCAGATGTTTCTGGGCATTTTCCGAACAAGGAGGCGGAAGGTAGTGGGAATAGGGGCTTTTCAGAGCAATCGTCGTCCTTGAAGATGGATTTCCTGGAGCCTTCGCTGCTCGGTATCTGGCCAAAGCCACCGGAGTGGCCTGAGAGGAACAAAATCGCTAGAATCGGCATCGAGATGAAAGCGAAAAGCATCGAAATCCCCCTGTCTCTTAGGATGATAAAGAGAAAGAAGCAACAGGATTTGAGGACCATCGAACCAAGGGAGCATGAATGCTCTTCAGTCGAGAAGGCCTTCGCTTCGATGGTGCTTATTATTAGAGAGATTCAGAGCTATGCCATACACACGAGGGAGAGCATCTACAGTGAAGACTTGGGGGAGATAGTGAATAAGGTGCACAGAGAGATAAACGCATCTTTTGTGTGGATCTTCCAACATGTGCTTTCACAAGCGCCGACTCTTATGGTGTACGTGATGATACTCTCCGCTGATTTCAGCGCTTATTCTGTGGTTCATAACATGTCGAATATGTCCTCTGAAGTATCTCCGGAGACTTTGCTGCTGATGGACGATATAGGTCGAGAAAACTCAAACTTTAGTTCAACAGATGAGACTATTCGAGGAAATGGTCATCTGGATAAATCCTCCGCTCCAGAAGAAAAGCCTAGCACTGTTCCTGGTGAGAAACTGGGAGTTTCTCTATCACGGACTGAAACTTTGAACGTTGAGGAGGCAAATCTGTGGAGCTCTATAGTGGATGAAGCAGCAAAGACAGAGGCATTATTAAGGGGCGGCAAAACTCTCGATCTTGAAGGGATGAGGAAGTTCCTTTCACCAGTGTCAGTGGAAATTGAAAGCGATGATTACAAGGAATACTGGAGAACAGATCTTCTTTACCAACTTAACTTGTCTCAGGATCCTTACAATCCCCTGCTGCTCTCTAACTATGCGCATTTCCTCTGCCTTGTATACAAGGACTACCGCAGGTGAGCTTGACAATGTCATGTATTATCAGGATCCTTACAATCCCCTTTCAATTTTTTACAGAATGTGTTCGATGCTTGCTGGACTATCTTTTTGTTATGGTTCAAGAATCTGCCTGAATTCATTGTATAATTAACATTTTATTTACTTGGCCATGGTTTTCCCGTGTCTCAATATTTGATAATACATGACATTGTCTTTTTCCTGGATAACCAGGAAAAACTTGTCGTATGACTTCTGAATTCTTATCTCTTTATTGGATATACTAGGAATAAGATCATTTAGAGAACATATGAACTATGTGCACACAATTGCATTTCAAAATGCTCAAGGTTAAGACGATTTTCGAAGTAGGGCAGCGTACTGCAGTTCTCGAAACATTAGGGCAGTCTTCCACTTTGAATCATTATCCTGGGTGGAGAAATTGTATAATTGATGAGAGAAGAGTTGGACTTTCCATGTCCCAATGACTTGTGCATTTTGATTGGGTCACATTGGCGCATCGAGGATCACATCACTTACATTTTTTTTGGGGCTTTGCAATTGGTTTTGCAGGGCGGAGGAGTGCTTTAAGCGCGCTGTGCAGGTTGAGCCCCCAGATGCTGAGTCATTGAGTCGGTATGCGGATTTCTTGTGGATGGTGAAGAAAGATGCATGGGAAGCAGAGGAGAGATATCAGCAAGCAATCGCAGCCGAACCGGAGAATCCTTATCATGCATCCAAGTACGCAAGCTTTCTCTGGAGTTCCGGAGGCGAAGAGACGTGTTACCCTCTTAACAACTCCTCGGGCGACAAGACTAGATTATCGGAAGCAGATGGTGCATCATAAGGTAATCAATCTATGATTCTGGCTGCGAAAATGTAGGCCTTGGCTCATGCTACTTTTCGAAGGGTTATTTTGGCTTCAAGAATTTGAGCAGGATGGATGTACCATTTCGGTTATGGCTAGGATGTACAAATTAAGTGCAGAGAATGGAAATGGCAGTCTTAAAAAGGAACAGGCCTTTTCATCTTCATGTAATCTTAAGTTAATAATGAGAGATCTTTGAAATGCTTGGGTTCTTTCCTTTGGTTATCCCTCTGGTTTTATTCTGCTTCTGCTCATGCTTCTACTATTATCCACTCCAATCAAGGGCTGCTCATATGCTCACATAAAGAATTTTTTTGAGTTTTAACATATTTTATTCGATGCGTAGAAAAAAAAACTTCATAGATTATTGAAAAATAATCACTCGGGTTGTTCTGGTGGTCACCCTTCAATGGGAGGTGGGGAGTTCAATTGAGTGAAGAAACAGGGTTTCGCAACTTGCACATAGCACATAACACACAGTAGCTTGTAAAATAGAAGTAGAGCAGAACCGGATAAAATGAAAAATGTATGGACAAATCATTATAATGAAGCTTCTTCTCTATGACATTGGTATGCAATGAAGCTCGACTAATTCTTATAGATGCATACAAAATCTGCCCGTTCATGTGCAATAAGGTTTACGCTGAGTGGGACAAATTCTTTTATAGATCCATCGCATCTAAGGAAGGTTTCTTAACTAAAAACCTTCCAAGAAAACAAAGCGGGATTCCCATTACAAGCTAAAGAGCGGGCATCTCTGTGTACTCGGTTAAAATCGCTACAAGAACAATTAGATTTGGAGAAAATGCTGCCCTGAATAACCCCCTCTTTCTAACATACGGCCATATCTTTCTAAGTCCTCTTTTTGGAATTGTACTGTTCCCTCGTCTCCCTAATTTCCAAACCAGAAACACATGACGTACAATGGTAAATGCACAGGAGAAGCAGCAAGTATCTAGACACAGATTGACAAAATTGTCATGTTGAGCTACATGGCAAGTTCCAATAAAGCATTTAAACGGTCGAGTTGCTCTGCAAACCGATTTTATGATAACTAGCATCATTCTATTTATAGCTGTCTGGAGGAGAGACTCCAGTGCTTGGAAATTGCCATATACCACACATGCAAGAGACCCCAAGAATTTCCCAAGATGGCTCTTTCACTTTCTTCCTTTGGCAATCGAAGGCCGTGATGTCTTCTTAGTAAATTTAGTCCATGCCTTTCCAGGATGGCTCTGTTCCTCGAAAGATCAATCATTGTGTCAATCTATAGAGGTCAGGAGGATTCCAGTTTATGATTGTTTTGACCAACAGTTACTAGTCATCATTAGCAGATAACGGAAGCACATAAGCAAGTGGTAAGACTAATATATACATGTGTTTGGTGCAGGAAGCTACGCACATTAAGACAGTTGCTTCTTCACAAAAAATAAAAAAATTCCAAATGATGGAAGAACAGACCAATTTTCTCTTGAGCCAAAACGTGCACACAAATCGATAGATCACCGGTCAGAGAGACAGAATAAAACAGCAATTCCACTATTTAATGCTGGACTGTCATTACATAAATAGAAAGCCATTCCAGGCTTCATCCTTCCCTAACATGATCCCATACAACAACCCATACCTGAAGAGAGTGGTGGCTTCTATGACAAAAAAAATCTAGGTAAGTTGTGTCGAATTTCATATATTATACACCTAGTGAACAAATGGTTGAATCAGAACAACGTGACTAAATCAGCAAAAACGTTGAAATACCGATCGATGGCGTGTGAGAAAATATAGCATCACCAGAACCAGATATTCCTGCTGTCAACAGCCTTCACAGTAGTTGATACTAAGGGCATTCGCCTAAATTCTGCCACAAACCTGTTGACACACTGAGTTCTCTTCTCGCTGTGACCTCCCAAGCTACTAATTCCTGTGGAACCAATCTCAAATATCTTTCCTGCAGGAAGCAATGGCAAAACAAGCAAAAGGACATCTTAGCATAAGGACGGGACATATGGCACACCAGCTATGTTATGTCTTGAAAGAACTGCCGAAGAGAATTCTAACATAACGATACTAAAACATCCCATCAGAACATACTGACACTAGATACCCGCAAATTCCAAAGTTGTGAAACTGAATATATACAAACGGCATAAAAGAAAACACCGTGTACAGGATCCAGCTTATTTTCCCAGAATACTTTTGCACAATACCACAGAGTTTGATTTATTGAGCGAGGTTTGGTCAACAGTAAGACCAGTAACCCTTCACCCACCAAGTAGGTAGGTTACAAGGATCTTTTTGAGCCAACTAAATATAAAAGAATATCGTCTGTGTCATCCTAATTCCCAAATTCACCTGTGACTGATTTAAGCTTTACCCGAATTCCCTATAAAAAAAAAAAAGAGCCATAAGCATTTCCTCACCTATTTTTCATCCTTAAACCTCAACGTTTTCATTGAAAAAGCCCCAAGTAAATTAAGATACAGGGGTCCCAATTTAGGCAAAAAATCATCAGCTCCTTATTAGATGCATCCCACAGTTGCGACAAATCATAAAGCATTAAAACTATTCAGTATGCCATCTATGTCCATTGGACATGTCATGTGCAATAATCTAATATTGCATAAAAATGGATGTTGCATAAAGATGCCATATGTAACCTAATTACCTTTAACCCATATAGGAGGAGCACCAGTTACATTTGCTACAAGGAATGACATTGCAATGTCTTCACAGTTCCTGGAGCCCATTAATAGATAGTCAGAAAGAAGGGGATAGAAGAGAACAGAATGTTTACCAAATCAGAGAAAAGCTACACACTCATAATTACCTGTTTCTCATTGTATATTCTCTGATTGATGCTGGCATCTGGTTTGTATATATATCCAGATATTTCTTGTGAAAAAATGCTGCCTTTGAGAGCACCATACTGTATGTACCCGTCCACCACACGGACCACCATCCACCATAGACATAGCGCTCGGCACTACTTTCCTGCAATAACATTTATAACAAAGAAAATGTGTAACTGGTGTAAATAATGTCCATGTAAGTCAATTCTGACTCAAAAAGTAAGCTCGTAGCAACCAGCGATTGTAGATTGAAAATGCAAATCCAAAACCAAGCTTCATTAGACAAGTTACACCTAATTAGGATCCCCAAGCTCTAGGTAGCAGAGAACAGAAAAAGGAAGCATCCACAGTGATTCATCTACATAGCTAAAGAAAGGAAATTCTTTGCAGCCATAAGCACCACGGTACCTATGCACATATGAAATATTCTTCAACAAACAGGAAGCTTTGAAAACTCTAACAGCAAATGAAATAGTTTTCAAGTGCCCCATATCCTGAAAAATAATTGGTGCAACACCATAGTCCTGGACCCAGCAAAATAGGTACGTTCCACTAATAAATTAGTTCATTTGCATGACAGCTACAAGGAAAATGCTATTACCTGATCAATCCAATGAATTCGAGGCACAAATCCAGCCATTGTATCTGGTGCACTTCTCCAAACATCAAAAGCAAACTCTACGGATGAACAAGGAAATATAATGTCATCATCGATTGAGAAAACAGCATCTGTTTTCAGATCACTAATGGGCTTAAATCTGTTGTTCAAACTATCTTCCTTATTGATATCGAACTTTAGTTCGACTCTCCGATCACTTTTAGAGTTCAACTGGATGACATGGTTCAAAAATTTCTTAAGAGACTCTGATGGAGGATCTGGTTCACTCCAGACAATATGAATGGAATCCAAAGATGAACATCTGGCATAGTGGGATATGGACTGCTTCAAAAGATCATTTCTCTTCCACGTGTTAATCAGGATTGCATATCCTTTCCTGTGAGAATTAGAGAACACAATAAGATGAACGTCCTCCTCGACAAGGAATTACTACAAACTTGGCAGAATTAAAAGACATACTGTTGCTCCAATTGAACAATCACGATAGCACACCCTCAAATTACGATAGCAGGAGTGCAGGTGATATCTCTGACATTCTTATTGGTGCAGAATGGAAAGAAAGAACGAATGCGAGAGAGTCATCATATGATTTTTATCTATATAATTCTTGACTACCCATTTGCTGATAACTTTTAAATCCGGGGAATGAATCAGCAGATCGGTCTGTTAGTTCTCACATAAATAAACACACACCTGCAACAGCAATCCCATCATTGCGATACTTCTAGAATTTTCATTTTCTTCAAATGGACAAGACATGATGTCTCGCCTGCAAGAACTCCAACCAATGATTGTCCCGTATGTTTAATTTCCTCCCTAAAAGAGGTAATATAAGAGGTTCTCCACTAATTCAGGTAAAACAGTTTCCGCAGCCAGTAAAAGGCATTAGAGACACTGATGTCATTCATTACCACCCACTCACGCTACAAAATCTAAGTCCGGATCATATAGTTAATTCTCCGTTTGTGAGATACACGGTTGCAAGCATTTCAGATTCATTAAAATTAGAGCCAGCAGTAGGAACAATCCCTTCGAGTCGGTTCAAGCCACAATTGCAAATCATTACATGGCTTGCGCAAGGATGACAAGCAAGAGACGCCATTCTTTCGCAAAGAGAAAGAGGATATGGATACCCAAGTGCCCCCAAGCACCAAAGCAACAAAATCAGCAGATAATCTTAACTTTCATGAGAAGATCGACAAGCAAGGGACACACAATTGTAACGTAGAGAGACCCAGAAATCAGGAAATATACCGAACATACAGGATAAACAACTTCACAGCGGAATAATTTTTCGGATAATTGAAATGGACTGCCCAGAAGAATAATCAACTGAAATTAATGACCTGAAACTACATATAGTAGTCCAATAATTCGGAAACTTAGAAATGTGAAAAATGAACCGAACTGTACGGACCGAGAATCGGAGAACTGGTTAGACGAAGCGCCGACAGCGTCCTCCCCGTTGAAAAACGAAGCATGGCCGGCGAGCAGGACCAGGACGAAGGCGATGCAACACAGGAGAAGAAGCTTGATCTTCACCGATCCGACGGACGCGATCGCCAGTTGCTTGAGTCTCTGCGCCGTCCTGCGGTTCAGGTTGAACAAGCTCCCTCTCATCGCAATCCGATCTCAGAGAAGCAAAGAGACAAGCTCAGCGACCCGCATCAAGAAGGAAGCGTCGACGCGATCCGCCACCGAGTGCGAACCAGCCTACCGAATCAATGGCCTCGGAGCCAATCCCGACGGCGGGCGCGCTGATCCCTGGCGGCTATTCCCCTCGCCGGCGAGGAACGTTCCTCTGGAGGAGGGAGGATCGACACTTACTTCGCAGTTCGTGGTGGCGAGCCGGACGAATGTTCGAATCGGGAACCAGAAGAAGAAGGCCACCGAGAGAGGATGATGGATAGACGGCCACGATTGAGCAACTGTTGATGATTAAGCCACGGACATTATCGTAATAATCAAATCGTCCTTCCTCGCATTAATCGAAGCAACAATGTCGGAACACAAATCTTCAACGCCAACAGGATCAGAGAGAAGGAGAGAGAGAGGAAGAGGGGGGGAAGTATTTGTGTTTATGGGTTGCCTCCATTGATTTTGTGGAGGAGGATCTCTCTGGTGTATATCACTCACACCAACGCATGGCCCGGTTTGGTAATTTCAACCCTTTGATGATTTAAGCCGGTCATGAATGGGAAGGGTACACATTGGCTGCCTTTATGCGTCTCTCTGTTCAATCACGAATGTGCTCGGCTGGTGGGCGCCACCAGCAAAGGGCGGGCCAGCCGCCCTCGCCGGTGCTGGTGGAGTGGCGATGCCGCCGCCACCCAACTCTCTTTCTCCCCTTCACTTTTTGTTGCCAATGTTCTCTTTTTTCCTAAAATTGTATCGATCTACCAAAGTTGTTGCACAGGTGCGTTGGTAAATGTGAAATGTCACAACTAAATTGGATAGCATGACCATCTAAAATGACCTGATTAGTTCAAATCGAAGAGCGCGAAGATCAATGTGATCGAAAAGTAAGGTACCTTTGCTTTCGCAGAAAAATGAATAATTTGAAAATTTTCTCTAAAAATGATCGTTTGTATTTTTTACAAAAATGAATGGACGAAGAATATTTTCATCATTCACGAAATCTAATAATTGGAACATATTTCTTTAACCAATTATTTCAAGTAATAAAAATAATTACTTTTAAAAATATATTTTTTGAATGATTTATTCTTCACGAAACAAACGAAGCTTAGAGATGGAAGAGCGATTGGAACATCGACTCAACGGCAACTTGGGTTGAAGAGTAAATCGAGAGGGGGCGTGTTATTTTCCAATCACGAGGGGACCACCAAAATGGATATATTTCTCCTTTGCATAGTTTTCGGATGCGATGATTGATTATTCCTGAATTTGTCAAGCAGAGAATCCAAGATATTTGTTTGGTCGACACATGCGAATTCTTGATCACGTGACAAACAGGGCTGTCTATTCAGACCATGGAATTTTGTCTCCCCTTTCTTTTGTTTTTTTCCCCGAGTAAAGCAGGTAAAAAAAGATCATTTGGCATTTTAATTAGGGAAGCTACGTAAGCGGTGACATCCTCCTTCCCATTGTGGAACCCCACGGCGAGATCGCTGGGTAAATAAAAAGGGCCAGTTTGTTCTCGAGATGATTACGTGAGGAGGACTGTTAGCTTAATTCTCTAACGTGGTCCACTTTGCCTTCGGTTCGTGGGAGGAAATGCACCCAGTTGACAGGAGAGAGATGACAATTTTCATGCCACTATACTGTTTTGCTGACGGATTTTCGAGCTCTTATCTAATCGAGTCTACATAAATTCTTTAAGCAAGTTCTTAAAAAACTTCATCTAGGTATTTGTCCGATTCTCAAGATCACCTTGAGGTGAAACACTTAGAAGGTATTCCCTTCCCTTGGAGAAGAAAAGGATACCAAAAGGGGAACAAGATCGCTGGGTAAAAGGGGCCGGTTTGTCCCAAGAAGAACTGGTTTTCAAGATGGTTTGGTGTGGAATGTTAGCTTAATTCTCAATATGTATGTGATCCACTCTTTGCTTCGGTTCATGGGAGAAAATGCACCCTGTTGACAGGAGAGAGATTATTGTTTTTAATGCCAAAAACTCCCCCAATATAGCGAGATTGTTAGATTTAATGGAAAAATTATGCTTTTCGCCAACGGATTTTTAAGCTCTTTTCTAATCAAGCCTATGTAAATTTTCTGATCAAGTGTCCTATACACGAAATTCAGCCAAATCTAGCTGACGTGGCCCTCGGTCGACGTTGTTGTGCAATGTTAATATTTCAAAGTCTTGGCAATGTGGACGTGCTCGTGGGCATTCACATCAGTTATATTTCATCCACGTCATACTTTAACGGTGTCTAAATCGATTAAATTTTTCCACACGTCCTCATGGGCATTTACATATCTTATCCGCACCATCCTCTGATCTCGTCTGATGGTCATGTCAGCTGAATTTTGTTGAATTTGATGCTAGAGGAAATTGATTAGAATATATGTGCAAGGTAAAATAACTTGATTAGACAGATTAAAAGTAGAGGGACTTGATTAAAAAAAGCACAAAAGAATGAGGACCAAAATTAAAACTTCTCCTTTGACAACTAAGCAAATCACTTTGACAACCGTATCCGCATCAAATGGAAAAAAGAAGTCTTCATTGCAGGTATGAAAGAAAGGTCCACATTTATGGCTTCTTGGGTTTTGCAGAGTCCATTTCCAATGGGCTTGGACTGGGCCATGATAGAAAAGGTTTTGCTTTGGGCCATCGCATTAATGTTCGAAAAATTTGCAAAGACATAGACACGATGACGTGGCCAGGTCCATAGTCTAGCCTAAATTCCAAAAAAAAAATATATGAACTTGCTATCTGGGATTTGCTGTTCAATGGATCGATATTTATGGTTCGGTTTTTGGAGTACTTTGGAGAGATGCAATTGCATTTGCAAAGGCCTTTGGCCAAAGGTAGGTCCGAAGGCACTTTAAAAGGTAGCATTCCCGTAATGCAAATAGACTTTTAATTCTTCCAATTTTGCTCTTGTTCAACTTTCATTATTCCGAAAATGTCCGCGAAAACCTGACTTGTCAGTGAAAGCCTTAGCTACCGGCAAGCCACCACCACTCTCGCCCGAGGTCGGGCGACCTTAGGCGAGACCGGGGTCGCGCGACCCAGGTGTCACCTGAGGTTGTGACAGCCACCTGGGGTCGCTCTATTTAGGCGACGGTTGCCTAGGATCTGGCAACCTTAGGCGAGGCTGGTCACGATTGATTAGGTTCACCGGCGATTGAGTTCCATCGGCAAATATTTTGAAATTAAAAAAAAAGAAGAAGCAAAAGTCCTTTATAAAAAGGTAGTTACCAAACGGCATTTAGGTGAAAGTTGCTTCCTAATGTGTTTTTAAAGTACACTTTACTAAACACTACTTGCATTTCAAAAACCCATTTAGCTCAAAGGCCTTTGCATTTTTTCAAAAGTATTCCCCCAAAGCCAAACCAAACGCACCCTTAATCATAAATGTTTAGTTCAGTCACTAGATAACAAAATGAATGAGGCAATTGTTAACACTATATTTCTGTAAAAGGGCCTTATTCGTTCATACAACAACATCGAGACAACGAGCAAAAATCTCATCGTTTTATTTTGGTGAATACTCGCAATGAATTGAGTTATAATCATGATAAATAATAGAACGATAAGACCTGCGTTAATCACGTTTTTTTAACGATTCTCATTCCAAGCTGCATCATAGTAATGACCTTCAACCACATTCGCAAACTCCTTATACTTTATGGGAAAAGCCACGAAAAACTCCCAAAATTATGTACCCGTGACATATTTATTCTAAATTTTTTTCTCCGACACCAAAACTATCAAACTTGTACTTGTGTAACACATTTACCATCTATCAAGATTTCGTAAATGAGCATCATTGAAAAATCTTTCTACATTGACTATGAAAAGCAAACAATGTTGACAGTGGCGCCCACGTGACTTTATTTTGGCTGAAAAATCAAGGGTGAATATGTTACGTAGATATAAGTTTGAAATTTTTATGTCACAAGAAAAGATTTATGATACATACGTTACAGTTGATATAATTTACGGTTTTTGATATAAAAAGGGAAAAAGCTACAAAAAATCCCAAACTTTACTTTCTGTGACACATTTACCTCAATTTTTTTATGACACTAGAAATTCTAAACTTATACTTATGTGCCCTACCTAAAATAAAAAAGACACATTTACCCCCAATTTTTTTCACTTTTTTATTAAATAGAATATTAAAAAATATTTTAAAAAAGGGCAATTGGGGGCAAGGGCGGCAGCCCTTGTCGCCACCCCCGTCGCTCGAGAGGGTTGGCGACCCTCGTCGGGCCCTTTGCCCCGAGTTGGGCGAGGCTCACAAGCCCTCGCCTAGTGATGGCAGCCCTCGGCGAGGGTCCTCGCTTGGCGGAGGGTCGTCGAGCCCTCTCCGGCGAGGGCTGTCACCCTTACCCTTGTTTTTTAAAAAAATATTTTTAAATATTATATTTAATTAAAAAAAGGTAAAAGACGAAAATGCTCTTGGATCAGGCAATTTTTTCGAGTAAATGTTTCACACGGATAAAAGTTTGAGATTTTTTGTGTCACAAAAAGAAGTTTGAGATAAATTTATCACACTATATAAGTTTTAGATAAATGTGTCACACAGGTACAAGTTTGAGATTTTTGGTGTCACAAAAAAAGTTTAAAATAAAAGTGTCACAGATGGCCAAATTTGAAGTTTTTTTGTGACATTTACCCAATAAAAAAAAAGGTTTAGCAAACATCGTGAACTTGCTAAGACAAATAAAATTTATTATTTTTGTAAAGGTGATCGCACCAGTCCAAAGTGGAAGCCGCTCACATCCACTGCACAGACCACAAAATCTCATGATCACGGTCCGCACCAACTATTGCAACTGGGCGGTGGGATTTGACGCAGACAGATCTCGCAGAACGAGCCACGTGTATGGCCACGAATTCACCACCCAAGACCCGTCCAAAACGTTGCCCAATCGAAAACATGT
Source organism: Metrosideros polymorpha var. glaberrima (assembly GCA_001662345.2). Lineage (NCBI taxonomy): Eukaryota > Viridiplantae > Streptophyta > Magnoliopsida > Myrtales > Myrtaceae > Metrosideros > Metrosideros polymorpha. The sequence continues at coordinate 12,415,478 of BCNH02000007.1, read as the reverse complement.
TTATTTGGCCTGAGTCCTCGAAGCAGAAGACGAATGGAATTCCAAGAAAATGATTGGTCGGTTGCAATTATACGACGTGAATATGAATGCGTCTCCACGTCAGTTCTCGGTCCCCACCGGTCGGTCTCGCTGGTTCCTTCACTCTATAAAATCCAAGGCGAGAATCGTGCAATTTCATCGCCATACTCATTAATATATTTGGCCTGTGAAAAGAAGTAGCGAGTTGCAGCTTGTGATTTAGAGAGAGAGAGGGAAGAAGGAGATGGAGGGAAGAGAAGAGGATGTGAGAGTGGGAGCCAACAAGTTCGCGGAGAGGCAGCCGATCGGGACGGCGGCGCAGACCCAGGACGGGAAGGACTACCGGGAGCCGCCCCCCGCGCCGCTGTTCGAGCCGAGCGAGCTCACTTCCTGGTCGTTCTACCGGGCCGGGATCGCCGAGTTCGTGGCCACATTCCTGTTTCTGTACATCACGGTGTTGACGGTGATGGGGGTGGTCAGGTCGCCGACCAAGTGCGCATCGGTCGGGATTCAGGGGATCGCGTGGGCGTTCGGCGGCATGATCTTCGCCCTCGTCTACTGCACCGCCGGCATTTCGGGTAAAACGGCCTAGGATCCTAACGAAACATACTTAACTTTACGTGCTTCGTATATTCGCTTGAGATGGAGTTTGACGTCATTAAGAAATTGCCTCGATCTTACGTTTTAGTCGCCATTGGCAATTTCCTTATTAAAGCCAAGTTGAATTCGCTCCTAGTTTCAGGCATTCCAATCAATTATCCAATATCATGTAACAGAGGTGATTTTCTTTATGGTGTCGGTGCAGGAGGCCACATAAACCCGGCCGTGACCTTCGGGCTGTTCCTGGCGAGGAAGCTGTCGATGACGAGAGCCGTCTTCTACATGGTGATGCAGTGTCTTGGAGCTATTTGTGGTGCCGGTGTGGTCAAGGCGTTTGAAAAGAGCCAGTACGAGATCCATGGTGGCGGCGCCAATATGGTCGGTGCCGGCTACTCCAAGGGCAGCGGCCTCGGTGCCGAGATCGTCGGTACCTTCGTCCTCGTCTACACTGTCTTCTCCGCTACCGACGCCAAGCGAAGTGCCCGAGACTCCCACGTTCCTGTAAGTGTCTCACGCACAAACACACACTTGTCCTTGTTCATCATGATTGATGTGGATTTGCGCCTGCTTAGTAGTCAGAGTGCTTACTGTTTAGAACCGCCAGTGATTGATCGAGCAATTGGTTTATGCACGTAAATCAGCAATCAGCTCCACACCAGTGATATCATACCAGAATGAACAAATGATCTAGTTCTCTTTCTATGGGCATAGGTATTGTCTGTCAAATAAAGTGAATTTACTCACCTCGAATCTAATGTGATGAAACTAGAATGACCGAGATCGACCCTGGGTTAACCGATGTATTTTAATGATTCTAGCCTACTTACGCCGGCTCGAGTGAGCTCGATTACACTTTGGTTGGATCTAACATTGATCCGTGTTGTCCAGATTTTGGCACCCTTGCCTATCGGGTTTGCGGTGTTCTTGGTGCACTTGGCCACCATCCCCGTAACGGGAACTGGCATCAACCCTGCTCGGAGCCTCGGTGCTGCTATCATCTACAACAGAGACCTTGCCTGGGATGACCAAGTAAGTGCACCTTACTAGTCATGCAGATTTACATGGGATCAAGTGATTCAGTTCTTGTTAGTTTATATACTTTGCTTGGGTGGATGCAGTGGATTTTCTGGGTCGGACCATTCATCGGAGCAGCGCTCGCGGCTCTGTACCACCAGGTGGTGATAAGGGCCATCCCCTTCAAGTCCAGCTGAACAAAGAGAAACAAGACATGATTCCCAACCGTGAAAAAGCAAGAACAACATGGGAAAAAGTTTGATGGTCCTGGGTCTTGGCAGATGATTGAATCATGGTCCAAGTTTTTATGCTTTCCCTTCAGTGTTTTTTAGCCCCCCAAAGTTGGAATCTCTCTCTCTCTCTTTCTCACTCTGTTTTTTAGTCCGAGAGAAATTGGTGTGGTGTGGAGGGCCCATTAAGTATGTTTATGTAGTATGAAGCCGATGGGCTTTCGTAAGTAATGTTGTCATGTCTGTCTATGCCGAAGTAGGGAATGAATCTTCGATGAAAAGATCCGATCTTTACTTTTTCACGCATGCTTGTTCTTCATCATTAGAGCTCCAACCCCCAAGCAAGAAGGCATTACTCGCCACCCAAGTAACCATTCCACCAGCAATTGCACCTCGACCGTTTTTAGATTCGAAAGGCAAGACCAAAACTTTGAACTAAAATTCAGAATATGATATCCTTTTTTCGAACGAAGAAATTCTGATTGGTTAGAATTTAAGGAAAAGTTCAGACCTTTGGGTCTACCCATGATTTCATATTCATGCATCGAATTGTATGATCTGTGGGTCTCCAGCAACTGCTTGGTGATGAGAGAAGGAAGAAGAGGAGTTAACTGATATGAGATCAGCTGGTTCAATCCCATCAAGATGTATGTGTGGGTTATGTTATAAATAACTAATATTGGAAAATCGGTGGGGTGTGGAACAATCGATACATCATACTTAGCTCATAACTTGCGCTAAAAAACTTAAGCCTCAACATGTATAACTATATGCCATTCAAGAGGAATTCTAGTCCAATCAATAATTTGTATTTCTTTCCTAACCGATTTGGTCTAGCAAACCGATCTACATCTTCTAACTAGGTTGGATTGCAAAAAGTTTATGATAGAGTGGAATGGGGCTTCCTAAGTGCATGCATATTAAAGATGAGATTCTATGATCAATGAATTTTCCTGGTTATGCAATGCATTTTCACTGTTTCTTTTACTGTGAAAGGTAATAAGGAACTTGCGCATTACTTTTAGACTTCACGTCTGAGTCCATGTATGTTAAAGATGAGATTCTATGATAAATGGGTTTTTCTGGTTATGCAATGCATTTTTATTATCTCTTTTATTGTGAAAGGTAATAGGGACCTCCGCATTTTTTTCCAGCCTTCCCGTGGCCTAGGAGCGTCTGAGTTTAGCTAGAACTCAAAGATCATGGGGAGATTGGAACTCTGAGTTTGCTTGGATTATCCAAAGTTTTCAAAGGCAAGTGCTTTAGGAAGACTTTTTCTTAACCTTTGCTCGAGGACTCCGCTATATTTTCTATGGACGATTCTATTTATCCCTTATGAAAATAAACGATCTTTTTCTCAGTGTTAGTAGATTTATGAAAACTAGCAAGTGTTAAAAAATTATCGATGAAAAAACGTTACATGTCACCTAATTTTCCAGTCACTTATTGATGATTCACGGACATTTATACGAAATTACTAGCCCTTTTTTTTTCTGGTTTACAAATTATTAACTTTTCTTATCTACTAGTTTTTCGGGTTAACACTAAGATAAACTCCAAATTGGTACATTTATGACAAATTTACTCAAAACTAATTTTTTGATCACGAAAAATTTCAAATTGGTATACTTGCAACAAATTTATCCAAAGTAATTTTTTAACCAAGGAAAACCCCAAACTGGTATACCTGTGACAAATTTTCCCAAAACTTAGTTGATATTTATTCAATTAGCTCATTTCCTCTCGTCTTTATAACAAACAAAAAAGAAAAAAAAACTAGCGACATGGCTCAATTCATTTCTCCGACATTCCCTCCTATAAATCCTAAATTTTGGGGTAAAAGTGTACTAGTTCGGGATTTTTTGTGGTAAAAAAATTACTTTAAATTTGTCACATGTATATCAATTTGAAATTTTTCGTGATATTAACCCTAATTTTTATTTGCCTTTCTTATCAACGCCTCAAATTTACCTTGTTCTATAATAATCTAGCGATCTTTAACTGAGCGACTTAAACAAATCTTTTCGCTTAATTGACCAACTACTTTTGTGCCACAAACTCTTTCTTGAGTTACTTACAAGTGTTTTTAGCGTTTGAGTCTCACATGGGGTAACTTTTTCCAAGAAAAAAACAAGGATATACATCAAATTGCGCATGCTCTTTCTTTCATGGTTTCATGGGTGCAAAACGACGAGTCGCTTTCCCATCAACCCCCACACCAACCCTATGGCTTGCTTATGAAGCCACAGGATCAGCTCGATCTCGACAAAGTACGATTCATTGTTTGCTCTAATGAAAGTGAACACGCATTGATGGGACAAAAAATAGAACTTCAAATGGAAAGCAGATCCTAAATTTAAAGATTCAAGATAATTTGAGGTCACGGTAACGTTTTGGCGTCCACTCCTCCAAAATTGATGAAATTACTCAACACTCCCCGTAATATAAAAAAAAATACTCCAACACTCCTCGATTGTGTAAAGGGCATGGTCAGTTTCTATAACTGGTGGTGCAACGATGTTACAACGTTATTCAATAGTTGTCAGTGCCAAGTGCCAAACCCAGTCCTGGTCACTTCTATTGCTTGTCGGTTCTTTTTCATTGAAGTTGATTATTCTAACACTCGCCGTCACCGTTCACACAAACAGGAGTGGGAAAAAAAAGAGGAAAGAAGAAGAAGATATAAGTCTGATTTTTAATCGACATTGATAGAAGGTCTATAGAGTGGAGTGCCCATATCAATTTATATATTGGGGCTCCAATTTCTTATGAATCAACTTTTTGACCCTTGAACTCCCTCCTTAACCCACTTTAGCGACTTCTCAAAAACACCTTTTAATTTCTTTTCTCAGTTCTAAACTTCGTGCTCCGTCCTTCGCTCTTTTTGCACTTCCCTTTTTGTCGCCTAGGCTCGACCGCACCAACATGAATATAAGCTTCGTATTCACATGTTCGATTGCAAGGCACTCCAAGTTCCAGTAAAGTTGATCGAATGGGACAGGTGCTTGCTTAACAATGGATTTGATGCAAAGCACGGGCATTGAAAATGTTATCCATGGACCTTTTCTTTTTTTCGTAGCAAAGATCTAGTTTCAATTTTCAATTGGGTCCGCATTTCGATAATCCCACAGCCTTTTTATTGTCTCAAGAATGGCTACACATGCATAGCCTGCGCGAGAGAATTAGTATATATTGTGACGATTTATTTTCAAAACCCTTAAGTGAACTCGGACAAATCTCTCTCTCTCTCGTGTCATTTTTTTAGAGTTCATTCGTATGTTTTTTTTTTTTTATAAAAGAAATTATGGTGTTCATCTATACAAATTGAGCAAATTCCATAACTTCGATCAAAGAATCGTCTATATAGTTTCAAACGGTCACGTAGAAGTTAGGTGCAACTCATATGATTGTTGATTTTTTAATCAGATTTGTGAATGCTAAACGATCAAATGTCACATTAATTAATTAATAGATGGGCAAATAAAAGTTAGGCGTCGATGCGTCTATTAAAAAATTAATCAGGTAATTCATTTCAGCTAACAACAAGAATCATGGAGTGATGGAAAATTCCTCTTTTTCTGGTGGCTGTGGGGTCAATTGCAAGACAGCCTTATCATATGATTGGGGGCATAAAGGCGTTTCGGGTGTCTCTGATAATTAAGGTTTGGTCTGTCACTTTGCTCATTATTATTATTATCATCAAGTGCCTCCCCCACTTCCACTTCCACTTCCACTTCCGCTCCTCTTTTGTGGCTGTCAAAAAATATGTGGTTTCAAAGCCTTTTTTCGCATTTAAAGAGACACCGACAAACGTGGTCCGGACAAGAAGGAAAAAGTCGAGTTCTAGGGGGTGACCTATTTGCTCACGCGTGCCCTATTTTTCCGACTACATTTCACCACTTTTCTTTTCTCTTTCCTTTTCGCATTCGAACCACCGTGGCTATACTAAACTTCGAGGACATCTCCAACGGTTCTATTCACTTTACTATGACTTAAACATATTATGGGATTGATATTGGGAAAATGAAACAAATGACCCATAAATTTAGATCCAATGTATAACGTGATCCTTGAAATTTTAATTTATTGAATGTGATTTATGAACTTTAACTTAATGTACACTGTCGTTATTGAAATTTTAATTTATTTAATGTGATTCATCAACTTTTGGTACATGTTTAGTCCGTGGATTATCTAATCCACGGACTAGATTGAATCCTGAGACTAGGTTTAACATTTGCCATAAATTCACGGATCACATTGAACAAATTAAAAGTTCATGGACCACATTACACATTGGACCTAAATTCAGAGACCATTTGTGCAATTCAACCATTCATATTTTATCAAGATTTACATAATAAAGAAGAAATATGTGCTTTTTTTTTTTGCGGGTGTGATTAGCCCATATCAAGAATTATCATGCAAGAAGTACGCTTTGTGGACAACCCACTATTGGGTCTAGTATGAATATCAACCCTAATATAATCTATCGCATTCTCCAGATAAACAAACCCTAATCAATACGTGGTTCATTAGGGTTTTGTTTTAGCGTTAATAGGCTGCATAATGCGTGCATACTGAGACGGCGAGACCCGGCTAACTTGGCTACATCTTCTAGGAGTTGAGCTGGTGATGGTTTGAATGCTACAGACAAACGATTCACTTGCCACAATGAAATATCGATACATTATAATATGAAACATTCTTGGGAATTGTTGTCCCAATTGGCCATTTCTTTTTGTTTTTTTCCTTTTTGCTGAAATTTGAACCAATTGGCCTCGAAATCAATTCGTCTTGACTGGAGATAGAAGAATAAGAATTAAAACTCGGACGAACTGCTCAGACGATAATGCAGACAATGAATAGGACGAGCTGAAACAGATGCCTAGGTTAAATTTTGCTTATGCAAATATAATATATATACACACACTCAATTCTGGTCAAGTTCACAGCCATTTCTTTCTTTCTTGCGTCGTTGTTTACCCCTTTGGGACTCCCCAGACCTTCACCATCTAATTTGTAGTTTTCCCACTGATTGTTTTCTGGTCACAGTCTCTTATCCCATTTTGGTATGAGTAGTCTCACAGAGCTGAATTGTTGATTCCCAATATGCCCAGAGGTTTTCACAGGAAATTCCATGCTGTACCAATAACTCCTCATTGATTTTATGTTAAATCTTGTTTAAGGGAAAAAAGAAAAAAGAAAAGAACTGAATTGTATCATAGGGAAATGTTATCATATGCACATCTGGCTAAATTAGGATTGCATTCTCGGAATGAACTCTGAGAGAAGAAACGTAATGTTTAAATATAAGGAGTAAAACTGTTCGCGATATTAGTCGTTACACGAAATGTAGTGAGTATGAGCTCGTAATTTGAAGGGGAGGATCATATTCTAATATTCAATAAGAGCTCGCCTCGTTGCTTTGGAAACGGTTTTATAGGACGATCGACATATGTTTCCGTCCTCATTTATTGTCTTAATATGCAAATGGAGAGGGTCACAAGATTACCTGCTTCTCAGAATAATGGCGATGTGGGTTACCTAAAAGTCAAAATGACAAGCAACTCTTATTCCGATCATTCAAAATCGAACGTGTGCCAAGAAGATGCAGAGAGATCAGCTGAAAGACCTGGAAAGTTAAAGGAGGGCGTGCAGTTGGCTGATCATCAAGAAAAAACCAAGGGAAAGGTTGGTCACGAGGCTCGTGAGTCGTCGTCTCTTAAATCACGATGTAACTTTAGCTTTGGTGGCTTTGCTGTCCTCTTGTCTGTGTATCCACACCCTTAAAAGATGGGTTCAGCTCAACGTTATTTGACTGAGCTGTACTGATGGTCAACCGAACTGGGGAGTATCTCTGTCAGATGTCGAGATCACAACCGTCCACGCGAGATCAGACAATGTGAACTTTGACTTTCGTTGCCCATCGATCTCTCGTTCTAGATTACTAAGGTAATAATTTTTCGAGCGAAACCACACCTTTTTGTCTTTAGCAGACAGCTGCAGGTTTTAAAAAACTAGGTTTTGGCCTTCTCTTATGTCACTACAGGCTTGGACTGGCTCGATAAGTCCAATAAAAGGCATGGAACATCACACAAAACTAGGCAATTAGCACATATACAAGAGCGGCATTTCAACTTTACTGAAAAGCACAAACCCTATCTATAGATATGCAGATCAATTCCAAGACATAAGTTTTATAGAATAATTCTAGAGATGGAGTGAGCGAATTCGGTTCACGAAATCGACTTACAAAGTTTTGAGATGACTGTTTTTGAATACTTGAACGTGACCCGTTTCTCTAAATACTCCTGGTTATATAATGTGTCACTTCTTTCTAAAGATAACTTTTGGGAACCAATCTTAGCATCACTCAAGATATCCAACTTTGTAATATGCAGATTCACATAAGGAATGAGAATAATTTATTCAAGGGTTGGAGAACTTCCATCTTGTCTGCTCGCAGACCAAAACGTTGAATGGTGGCAGCTTTTGCGCATGTCTCTCACTAGCTCTCTCTCTCTCTCTCTACCCAGTGCACAAAAAATCAGGTGAGCCCATCAAAATCCTCATATAGTTCAAGCTCTCACGTTCCCTAAATTCAAAGCACACTGGCATAAAATAAGGGCTTGATTCTGGTGTACTTCAATCCCCAATTCAATAAGAACAAAAGCTTAGTTACAAAGAACCAAACACACATAATTTGATGTTCCTGTTTGCCGCTTTATATAGTGCACACGTAGCACAAGTCTCTTTTTGAGTTCAGAGACTCACAGTCTAAGAAACTTCACCACTAGAGAGCATTTACTTGAGGCTGAAAACAATGGAAGAAGGAATGTCAGGGTTTTACATCAAAGCTCGCGGCAGTCATGGCGGAGGAGGCAACGGCGGCAGCGGGGGTACAAAGTGCGGGCGGTGGAACCCGACCACCGAGCAGGTTAAAGTTCTGACCGACCTGTTCAGGTCCGGGCTTCGGACTCCGAGCACTGACCAGATTCAGAAGATCTCCACTCAGCTGAGCTTTTATGGCAAGATCGAGAGTAAGAACGTGTTTTATTGGTTTCAGAACCACAAAGCCAGGGAAAGGCAAAAGCGTCGAAAAGTGTCAGTCGACGATCAAACGAAGGAGGCCATCCGCTGCGAGGAGAAGATCTCTTCTGCCAAACGTACTCAGTTTTTACCCACCTTCTAAGCATCATCTCAAAATCATGAGCATTGTCGATCTCTTGTGTTTCTATTCAAGAACGTCCTAAGAAATGTTCTAACTGTGATATCATTTACTCAATCAAAAAACAAAGTAACACATCGTGAAAATACCGCTCGTCGCTTGATATTCATCTTCGTCGTCGTCATCTCTAGTCATTGTTGCTGTTGTTACATTATCATTACGCAAAGATACGGTAAAGTTGAAGCTTTGTACATGGAAATTGAGAAACTTCTTTTGCAACCTTCACTTATCTCTTCTCCTTCTTTTGATTTCTTGGCATTTCAGATTTCATTCCCCATCATGTGGTGGAGTCCGAGAGGGTGATGGAGACTCTTCAGCTTTTCCCTCTCAAGTCCTTCGATGAGTTGGTGGAACAGGAGAAGCTTAGGTTCCATGCGACCGAGTGCCGAGACTTCGCCCATGGTTTCGGGGCGACGATGGATCATCCGACGCTAGATCTCAGATTAAGCTTCCTCTAGATACCTTGAGATAGAACCACCCCCACCACTACCCACCAATGAAAAAAAAAAACAAAGATTGTAATCTTTAGGGAGGCCTAGCTAGGGTTTATCAGGAAATGCATGTGGCGTCGTGCTCTAGTTAGAAAGACCAATTGTGCGGTGATCATATTTTCTGGGGTTTAAATATAGACGACGGGTCTTCGACATTCTCCTCTGCATGCTCTCGTTTCTAACGTTGTTCTTGTCTCTCTGTGCTTACTCTGTTGGATTACTGTAATCTTTATTGTTCTTTTTTCTTTTTTGTGCTCTTCGGGAGGCTTTGGAAATTGGGATTCACCTCCCCTCATCGAAAAAAAATTGTGTCTTCTTGAAGCGCACGATGAAGATACAAGTTTACTATTATAAAAAAAGGCTTGTCTTCCGAGCTTTGAATTTCATGGCATCTACACGTCCTTGAGCCCGAAACAGAATACGACATGGCTTTGAACGTGGGTCAGACTTCTTTGGCAGTGTGTTCTGACCTCGATATGCAATTTTTTCTCTTTGTTGATTTAGACCTCGGAATCGAATTTTCCTTGACAGAACCAGAGAAGACAAGTACAGGCTGTGAAATATGATATGGCGGGACTGATTAGACCGATGACGACACCACGCCGTATCGTGTAATAGCATCGAAGCAGGGTTTTACGTGACGTTTGTCATGTGTCCGATGATCAAGCAAGTAGGGCTGAGCATGATAAATGGCCCAGATTGGACCGAATGGGCAGTTCGGTCCGTTTTTTTGGGGCTCCGGTCCGATTCCCTGATAAGGGGGAGTTGGGCCGGACCAAAGCGAATAATATATATGTATATTTTTAAATTTTTTTGATGTAAACCTAAACCTAATTGTTTCCTTAGTGACGTTTTAGCAACAACGCAATGTAATTAACGAGAGGTGGTCCGGTAAATATATCGTTAACGAGAAAAATCTAATGACAAATCATAAAAATAAATGTGATCAATTCAATGATTAGACCGCTTGAGAATCGGACCAAATCCCTGAAACTGAAAATCGGTTCTCATGATCCGATTCTCAGTTCTAAGGTGGGATTGGATAAGATCGACAACTAATCGCCCCTACAAGCAAGCAACGAAAATGAGGAAGGTTTCACGACCATACTTTCTCACCATACCAATTCCCTTATTAAGTAAAGAATCGCAAGCTAGTTTGATGCCTTGCGAGGTTGTGAAAGCAAAGACAGATGGGGTCAATGTTGTGTAAAAGGTAGGTGTGTAAGGAATCCGAAATGTCGGAAGAAAAAGTCGCTGCACGCACTGTCCAATCCAACTTTATGTGGAAAATGGGTGCAGTACGTCATAAAATTATATCTATAATCTAACTTTTACTGGATAGATTTTGCGTATAGATGGTTTGAGAATGTGCAGTCGATTTTGAACAATGGTTTACCTCTGTTTTGTCTCCAGTCTCCACCATGATTGCACCCCATAACCGCGCCAATCCCTTGTGAAGGCGAGTGTTTAATAAACTAAAGAAAAATCTACACACACACACAAAAAAAAATCAAATAAAGAAAAAGAGTAAATATAGAAGTTTATATATGGTACTTCTCAAAAAAGTGTAACATCTCGGGTTCGAATCCCACGTGATCTAATCATATAAGAGCCATGTATTCTTATACGTACACGGTACACACACAAGAAAAGAAAAGAACAAATGAGAAAATTGGCTAAAAATATAATTAATTTTTTTTTCTTGAACAGAAAATTCGTGGATTGTAATTTGGATCGTTTATAAAGAAAAAGTGCCGTGCTAATATAACAACACCGTATTATTCTGAGAATAACGGTGCATTTTGGACCACCGACGCTCTTTTTCAAATGATGGGCAACTGGCAACAATTAGTAGCGAAATTAGCTTTTAATCATATATCGGCTTTCATTTGAGCACATCTTTCACTAGTTTCATTTAAATTACTGGTGACCTATTTTGATCATCGTCTGGACTTACGACTTTTTACTTATGAAGCAAAAGAAAGATATGGAGTTATTTCAATATGAAGGAAATTACAACGATAGTTACACCATATTAAAATTTGGTTAATTTTGTAAAAAAAAAACTGCGATATTTGAAGATTGATATTTTAGTCCCGTAATCTTTTGTACTTATACGAATCTTTTGTCTACGACATATGTTTGCATCGAACAAGGAACATTATCTTGCTCGAAAAGTAAATATAAATCACACTCCCGTCACATGTCTAGAACCAAATAAACCACAACACAGACTATCATATTTGGAATTTGGTTTTGTGTCTGTTTTTCAGTAATTTAGGCTTAATAAGTTATATTAAAACCAGAATTATTGTTAAAAAAATTAATGAAATAAAAAAAACGCAGATTAATATACATGGGATGTTAATAGATACTAATGTATATAATAAGGATAAGAAATGAAAAAACCGATACAGCAAGTATACCGGTTCACCAAGAAGAATGATCGGTGGATGATGGGTCGTTGCTTTCACGGTCAACAAAGGACTGTCACCTTCTCATTTTCCCAAGAAAAATTGCTCAAGGCAGTGGGTTGCATTTTGAACATGGTCCATAAAAATCAAAATAAGTCAACAGGGATAAATTTAAATAAATCCAAAACTCGTCGATTGCTGGATATACTACAATATCTGACTATCAAAATATGCCTTTGTTGATCGGCTTAAGGCTCTATTTATTTAGCGAAAAATAAGAATTTGAAAAATATTTTTCAAGAAATGATCGCTTGTATCGCTTAAAATAATTAATCGATTGAAAATATTTTCATCATTTATAATAATTTATGTCTAAATGTTTTTTGTTCTTTCATTTTTGTAAGCATTACATGTGATTATTTTTTAGAAAAATGTTTTCAAAATTATTCATTTTCCACGAAAACAAACAGAGCCTAAACTTTTAGAATATTTCACAAAATCTCACATGATATCAATTTTAGACTTTTAAAACAGTCATTCCACGAAATTCCATAGTACTTTATTTGTTTCGTGGAAAATGAATGATTTAAAAAATATATTTTTAAAAATTTCGATTGTATCATTTACAAAAATGGATGAATGAAAAATACTGTTATCTTCCATGAAAATGTTCAGACAGAATTTTATTATCGATAACGAAAACACTTTCAATTGATTATTTCAAGCAATAAAAACAATAATTTTTAAGTAAATATTTTTTAAATTATTCATTTTTATGAAACAAACGGAGTGCGGATACTTGTATTGATAACATAGTAACTCAGTCTATCAAGGGCACGTAAATAAAACATGTCCCGGTAAGTATAGCAGCAAACCCGGGGTCCTGGTAATATATGAAATTTTTTGTTTCTTACTTATTAAAACATAACTTTTTTTCCCTTTTTATCTACTTCAAGAAAACAAATCCATGAAAAAGAAAAATTAAAGTCTAATCTGGCCCAAGTTGAAAGCCCAAATTGGCCAGATCTATTTTCGGCAATTTAAAATGGGCCTAAAAGGCCCATAACAAGCCCAAGCCCAAGCCCAAGACCAACTACAACTTCTCGAATCATAGAACCCAAGCGAGCCAAGCCTTTTTAAAACTTTGCCTTCGTTGCTTCTCCTCCTCCTCTTCCCTTTTCTTCTTCGCAAGTAACAACTGCACAGAGACCTGCACAAGAAGCAAGCGCCGGGAACAATCTCGAAGAACTCAGGCTCTCCGGCGATCGCCTTCCGGTGCGAGCGATGGACGTGATAAAGACGCAGCAGATATCGGCGAGACCGATAGAGAAGGTGATAGTTCACCCTCTGGTCCTTCTCAGCATCGTCGACAACTACAACCGAGTCGCCAAGGATACTCGCAAGCGCGTCGTCGGGGTCTTGCTCGGTACCACCTTCAAAGGCACCGTCGATGTCACCAACAGCTACGCAGGTTCTGCCTCGACTCTCTCACTCTCGATGATGTTCTCGGTCGCGGGGTTCTTTGCTTTCTCCAGTCGGATTTAGATCTGGATGCATTGGGAGTGCTAGTGAGAAATAGGTTTTGGCGAGAGGGTAATAGGTTCCGTTGGAGAATGAAGTTTAGGATTTTGATCGAGCAAATTTCGAGAGGTTGCTGCTCTGCTCGTAGCTCAATAGTTTGCGACTTGGCTTTACTTTGATTACTAAAGGCTTAGGACCAAAGTTGCTTTGTGGAAACAAGCTTCAAACTTGTTTACCTTGGCTTTTGGAGGATAAATTAGTTTAGTTTGCCGAGTTTGGAGTAGAGCATTCAAGTGGACCATCTGGGATCTTTAAGTATTCAGTGATGGTTCCTTAAGTGAGGATAAAACTAAGGATCCGTCTGTTTTGCGGAAAGTGAATGTTTTGGAAATTGTTTTCCTAAAATTGATAGCTTTCATCGCTTGAAATGATTGGTCAATAAATAATGTTTTCATTATCGACAACAATTTATGTCCAAAATTTATAGTGAACAATGAAAATATTTTCCGTTTATTCATTTTTGTAAGTGATACAAGCGATCATTTTTTAGAAAATGTTTTCAAAATCATTCATTTTTCGCAAAACAAACGGAGCTTAAAACAAAGACACAAGGTGTTGAGTGATGGGAATTCATTGAAGTGGAGGCCATAGGCACCTAGAGGGGCATTTTGCTATGTATTTTTCTTCCTGAAATTTTTGCCATTGAATGAGGGAGCCATCGCAGAGATGGTTTAGTCTGGCGCTTCTATAAAATTGATTCCGCTGTTGCTCGATTGAATCTATTAGCTAACTAGCATTTGTCTGGTATAATCTGAGTATTGGGCTTAGTTTGGTGGTGATGTAGATATAATGTTGTTATCTATCGTCTGCTTGACATGTGATTCATATGAAGATCACTGCTTATTGATTTTATCTTTTTTTCTGATCTTCAGTACCTTTCGAGGAAGATGAGAAGGATCCGAGCATCTGGTTTCTTGATCACAACTACCATGAATCAATGTTTTCCATGTTCAAGAGAATAAATGGTACCTCTATGGATTCAGCTTTTTCTTTCAGTAACTATTTGAAGTAGTAATTGTCTAGTAACCTGCTCTGTATTATTTTACAGCAAAGGAGCATGTTGTTGGATGGTATAGCACTGGTCCCAAGTTGCGAGAGAATGACCTTAATATCCACACATTGTTTGATGAGTAAGACTTTCTGCTGGTTTTGTGTATGAGATTGAATTATTGCAGTTTCGAAATCCTTCTCTCTATAGGGCCTTAACTGTAATTTTGTTTTTATTTACGAGTTAGGTGGGCAGTTCGCCATAAGGAAGATAGTGACACACGTTCCTGTTGACTTTGTTTTAGTTTAGCATCCTTATTAGGCACATTGCTGTTGAATTCTGTAGCGTACTACAGGTGTCGGTTTGGTTCTGTTGTGGGTGAGGCCTTGTTAATCTTATTTTAGAAACTTCACCATTGAAGATCACTTACCTTTTGGGTAGAGCATGGGCAAAAGTTTGCATTTGATAGAATAATGGAATGAGTATAACTGGTACTCTTAGGATGAAGTTTATAAAAAAATCCTCTTTCTTGCTACTTCTAGCATCTTAATATTGAGTCAAACTAATCTATTTGTACTTCTATTTCACGGGCTGATCACTCAAACTGCATATGCTACTAATTAAGTTTTACCTCTTGTGTTCAGCTATGTCCCGAATCCTGTGCTGGTTATAATTGATGTTCAACCTAAGGAACTTGGAATACCAACAAAGGCATACTATGCTGTTGAAGAAGTCAAAGAGGTAAGAGTAGGTAGTTTCCCACGGCAGCTGCCTGTTGTTGTCAAAAGTTAAGCTCAGTGTGCTTTCCATATAACATAACAAAACATATATGAAGTTCATTTAAATTTTCTAGGGTTAAGCTCTTTTTTTATTTTTTCCTTTTCAGAATGCAACTCAGAAGAGCCAGAAAGTGTTCGTGCACGTTCCTTCAGAAATTGCTGCCCATGAGGTTGAGGAAATAGGTATGTTTTTGAGATGGGAAGAATCCTGTCTTGAATTGGTAATATCATCATTAATCCTAGTCTTAGATGTCACTGTAGTCTCTAGTCACATGCTGTGCCATGAACTGCATCAATGATTCACTGATTGACAGGTGTGGAGCACTTGCTTCGTGATGTAAAGGATACAACCATTAGCACCCTTGCCACAGAGGTGACGTTCTGACGGCTTTTTTTTTTCCTTTTTCTTTTCTTTCTGATATGGTGTCCCGACACTTTTTTAGGATAATATCTATATGAGTTTCAATTGTGTAATGAAGGTCCAGGGAATAAATCTGGTTGCTGGTTCTCCTTAAGTCAAGAGTTCTTTATTATGTACAGGTGACTGGAAAGCTCACAGCCTTGAAGGGATTGGATGCTCGACTTAAGGAGATAAGAAGTTATCTTGACCTCGTCATTGATGGAAAGCTCCCATTAAATCACGAGATCCTGTATCATCTGCAGGTTCATTATTGTCATCTCATCTATGAAGAGTGTATGGATATTTCTCATCTGCGAGATGCATGCTGACATATATATAAATAGATAATTAAGAACTGATATGGATGATAGCTTAAGAATAACTGCATTTGTTGGGAATGAAGTTAGTTCCATTGGACGCAAGATAGACACTGGCTCTCTGCTTCTGCTGTATCGGCAGTTAATATTGCTGACCCGCAAAACTTCTATATTAAGAGCTTCAAGCTTTCTAGCCATGTCTTTCTTGTTCATTTAAAGCTTATAGTTTCAGATGGAAATATAGGAGACCAGTCTTCTTTTTATTAGCAATTGGGTTGATGGGCTAATGGCCTGTCTTGGAAAATTCTCAGCTCCGTGCTTATTCATTATGAGAGTTGATAGACAACTTCTCATGTAATCGGGATTATTTAACTAGTTGACTGGTTGCAATTATTTTGTTATTCAATCTGTATTGCTTTTGTCAGCCTGTCCCCTCCTTGCTTACATAATAGTTTTATTAGAAATTATAGATTGCAAACTGATTATAGAATATCAATTGTCATTTATTTTGGGCCTTACACTTTTTTTCTGTGGATCCTCTAGGATGTCTTTAACCTCCTTCCGAATCTGAATGTCAATGAGTTGATAAAGGCTTTTGCAGGTAATGGAAGGATATCTTGGGATTTTAATTTTGCCTACTATGCTTAAATATTCCACTTTATCTTTACTGGATAATTTCCTCTTTGCAGTTAAAACGAATGATATGATGCTAGTTATTTATCTCTCTTCCCTCATCCGAAGTGTGATCGCGCTCCATAATTTGATCAACAATAAGGTTTGTCAGCTGCCTTCATTGTGACAATTCTAGTTTTGAACTGGCGATTTTCCTTGGGTGATTTGCACTTATTGTCCTTTCGGTTGTTGCGTGACCATGCAGTCTTCTAGTACTGATTCTACCAGTCTAACTCCCACGGAAAATTAGTTTTAGCATGTTTGCGCTTCCTTTTAATATGAGATGAGTTCCTGACCAGTTTCTTTGTTATCAAGAACTGAGAGCTCGCTTTTATTGCCCTACTTTTCTTGGCCAGTTTTACTGCCCTACTAACCATCAGTTAATCTAATTGTTCGGGCGCCTTATCTGTGGACCTGACTAAGCTCCTCTTGGAGTCGCATTTGGGTTTACTTGTTTCATGGGGCCAATCATTGTTTATACTCCTATCATTCTAGGACACTTCGATGATGTTACTGATTTCTGTTTTCAGATTCTCAACAAAGAGCACGAAAAGGCAGAAGACTCAAAATCTGTCGCCGTACCTGCTGCTGCTGGAAGCTAGATGGAAGGATAAAATAACCTCAGACTCTGCCGCGAGCTTTGTTTGGATGATGAATTGTGTCGTGGGTATTCTGTTCTCCTAGTTTTGAGATTGATGAGGATCGGGATGGAGGGGAGACAAAAGAATTCGATACCGTTCGGAAAAATCGTCATTTGATCATTAGTTTGTTATACCACCGTGACTTTTAGTAGAGACTAACGATGACAACTCTGTTAGTTCCAAAATTCAAAACAACTCAGGTTTACCCTTATTAGCGTTCTTGATCATTTTCTTCTTTTGCACATATATTTTGGAGACGACGTTTAATCTAATGTAACGAGAGGCTTGACGGAGTTGCAGGTCGGACCTTGTAGAGCGGTATTGCCCGAGACATCTCAGCGTTAAATCAAATCCAAGCTAAAAGTTTCTGCTCTCGCTGCCGTTCTTTCCAATTATGCGAAATACGTATATCCACAACTTCGAAGTTGCAAAGAATTCTTGAATAATCCGGATATACATGTGTGTGTCCAATCGAACAAGGTGGAGTTCATGTGGGACCTATTAAATCCAACGGTGCATGTGAGTCAAACTCACGTACATACGAATCTTGCTGCTTAGCCATTGCGATAGACAAGTCGTGTTACCAAGTCATTGCCTTCGAGTTGCGAAACAAAAGGCGTTCATTTGATTTATACTGCAGTTCTTATGTAAAGCTCGGTACCTAATCAAGCAAAATTTCCATCTTTAAGAAGACAGCAAAGTCTGACCCCAACTCTAATTAATCCCGTCCCTGTCATCAACCGTCAAGAACTCTTAAATACGCTCCTTTTTTTTTTCCCTTTCTTTTTGGAGGGAAGGGTATATTCCCCAGCGAAGGCGTCGTCATTCGGGGCAAATCCGTCATTTCTGGAAACTCCATCCGCTTCCTTGAACGGAACAACCACCGAAACCCAATGAGGACACGGGGATGGTGTGACTCTTTTGCGGTACCAATCGCCATCCCACGCCACCAACAGCAACGTGTGTCATTTACTCCGCTACATCCAAACTCACAGATAGCCTCTCTCTCTCTCTCTCTCTCTCTAGAGTGAAAACCTTAAGACTTCATTTTCCCGAGAAAACCAGTCGGAAAGGAGTCGCGATCATTTTCCCGGGAAAAAAGAAAGAAAGAGAGGAGGCCATGTCGGACGCTCTGATCAATGGGCTCGCCGGAGCTGGCGGGGGCATCATTGCTCAGCTCATCACCTACCCTCTTCAGACTGTAATCGCATGCCATCCCTGTCGATACCGTTTCCGAATGTTTTTGAGTCTCGCGTGCTTTGAGTCTCTTGTCGGTCGGTGCGAGTGATCCTGCTAAAAACGTTAACGGATCGTCTCCAGGTGAACACGCGTCAACAGACGGAGCGCGATCTGAAGAAAGAGAGGAGGAAGCTCGGGACCGTCGAGCAAATGTATCAGGTGCGCGGTTGCTTTAATCTGTCTGCTTTCGTTTCGCTCGTTTCCAAGGAAACCGTGAACACGCGGGGTGTGAAATTGTGTTTTGAGCTGGTTTGGATGGTTGATCTGGGTCAACGCGCGCCCCGGTAGTTGAAGTCAACGGAGGTTTTAGTCGTTTGGTTGGAACGATTTGTGAGTGGAGATTTTGGTCTCTGTTGCGTGTCCATCGGATATTTGAGATGATTTTGTTGCTCGCTTGCTGTTTAGGTGGTCAGGAAAGAGGGATGGGAACGGTTGTATGGAGGCTTAATGCCGTCGCTCGTTGGCACAGCTGCATCTCAGGTGAGCTATGGCAGTATTGTTCCGTAGTATCAAATACGAGCTGCTCACACCTTTGTTCAACTTTCCCTTCTCCTTGTATCTTTACATCTTTGTGAGGGACCTGGAGTTTTGTAAATTGTTTTGACAGGAGTATTGGAACGAGTGGTTGTGATTTCAATGGGTTTTCTGTTGTTTCATGTGCATAGAAGAAAAGGGGAGAACTTGGGATCTTGGACTTAACTTGAGTGGAATAAGTGCAGTAAGATTAAATGTGCTTTTGATGTCTCGTGATGAAAATGCTTAGTATCTGGCATTATGCCTGGAGGGATGTTGGTAGCATGACTTTCGTTGCTGTTATTTTCACATAAATTTGGCTGAGCATGAATCTAAAGTGTGCCGGGCCTGCTGAATCGGAGCAGCGGCTATATGAGATTGTGATTTTCAATGCTCTTGCTATGTGGTCCCATGAAAGTGAAGTTTGTGCCATTGCTTCATTCATTTTCTGTAGTCTCTTCTCTGATTTCATAGAGCATCTGGTGGTAAGTGTCATTATTCTTAATAATCAATGGCAGTCTTCTATGTTTAAGCAATAAGCCTTTGAGTTTGTGCCAGGGTCAAGTTCATTAGATCAGTACTTCGCAAATTGGTAGGCCTGTCGCAAATTGTTGGCCTGTTTCGACCAAAAAAATAAAATAAAAATTGGTAGGCCTGTCACAGGCAATTCCATAGGATCAACCCTGTTTAAGTGGGAAATTGAAAAGGCAAAAATTAAACAAGAAGATGAAGAAAATCCACCAAGGTGTATTTTGTTTTACCGTAAAAAAGGATGGATGTGGATGTCTCTAATATCCTCTGTTCATCTTGTTGGATTGGATTAGCAAGACGCCTCAAGCTGGGTTAGCTGGGTTATTTTTTCATTTAAAAAGAAAGAAAGAATATGGTAGCATATATGCAGTAGCTGAGCTTCTAGAGTTCGTCTCTTCTAAGCATAAGGCAACTCCTTCAAAGAATGTGATCGAGGAAATACCAGCTGTGTTGCTAAGTATTTGCATGCAGCAACTTCAGTTGCAAACTTATAGGTTCTCCCTCTTTGCTGCCATCATTTTTCGGAAGTTTATGACAGTTAAATACAGTTGGATAATGAGATGTGTCCTCATAGTCTGTAGGACAGTAAATACATCAATACTCATGACCATCATTTTTTCAAATCATTGATGAGCTTAACTGTTGGATATGCTACTGTTTTATTAAACAAAAGCTTAACTGGTTAATTTCTCCAACACCCCCCCCCCACACACACACACACACACACACAGAGAAAGTAAAAAAAGAAAAAAAGGGAAAGAAAAGGTACAGCTCCGAAACTGTGTTTGGAGACTGCTTAATGTGGGCAAAATCTTAGACAGGCCTTTTTGAAAATCTATTGCATGTGAAACATTTTTTTTTTGTAATGTTTTTTGATCTCTTATGTACCTGCGACTTTCATGCTACAGGGTGTTTACTATTATTTCTATCAAATATTCAGGAAGAAAGCAGAAGTTGCTGCACTTGAACGAAGGAAGAAAGGGATGGGTGATGGAACAGTTGGAATGTTCTCATCACTCGTGGTGGCAGCTTTATCTGGGTAATTGCTAAGTATTATCTATTTCCTCTAAAAAACACATTCAGTGTGAATGCCGTATATTTACCACATCGTCATTTTTAACATACCCTGTTTTTTTTCTGGAAAGAATGATCCAGTTGTGAGAATATATGTATGGTAGTGGGTGCTTGCTTGATATGTTGGCTGCTTTTATTGCTTAGACAGGTTTTTTCTGCTCCTATTTTAGTTCTCGTTGCAGTGTAATGTGCTAAGGAATCGGAGGTGTTATTTTCCCCATACTTTTGGCTGTGACAGTGGGGACTTTAAACGGAAATTTTAACATTTGTCAGCTTCTGTTGTTGGCATCCCTAGCTGGACCTAATTGGGTTTAAACCTGGCACTTCTCACTGATAATTGTCTACTTCTCCCTATCTCTCTTTAATTTATGCATTGAATTCGCTGTATATTCTTTATTATAATTAACTGGTCAGCTCCTCTTTGCAGGTGCATAAATGTCCTGCTAACGAACCCAATATGGTTGGTTGTAACCCGAATGCAGGTGAGTGGTTTGTCAGATTAGCTCAAGGCTCCTTCGTGCTCAAAGGCAAAATGTTTGGCTAAGTTTTCATATCATGATGCCTATCCAAGTTACCATCCTTTTCATCTTAATTTCCTGTGAAATCATGTCTTACATGCCTTTTAATTGGAAACTCCTTTTTCCATTTGATGGGAAATGTGTTTGGCTATGAAGCCATTTGGTTTGTCTCATTGTTGTAATGATTCAGGGGACCATTGCATTGTACTGCTGGATATTCCAACAAGAGAGTGCTTTTTTCTTTTTTTTTTT
>BCNH02000007.1:12373114-12393970 GCA_001662345.2 Metrosideros polymorpha var. glaberrima | reverse complement strand
TTTTTTTTTTTTTTTGGGGGGGGGGGGGGAAGGGGATAGGGATTGTCTGAGGTTGTTCTTAGTTACTATTCTTTTAATGTGATGTGGTTCAGAACTTTGAACTAATAGAAGTAACTGTAGCTTGTATTGTGCATGTGAGTACAGATGTGTGCTGCTTTGCAGTCCTTTTTTCAAAAAACTTTGTGTGGACCTGCAGACTCATTCGAAAATCTCAAAGAAGTCTGAATTGGATACGGTTGCTCCAGATGATGCAATTCTTGCTGCTGTAGAGCCTCCTCCTTATGGAACTGGCCGTGTGGTAGGTTCTTCTCCTTTTTGGCCTAAGAGGAATCTGTCACTTAAAATGAGTTCCCCTCTCTGTCTCTCCCCTTGTAACTTCTCTCAGTATAAACTATAGTAGCTCATATGCTTTCTCTATCTTTAGAGCAGGTATTAAATGCCAAAATCATCACTGGGTTACAAGTTCTATAGTTTCCTTATGGGAAATTCGCAACTTTTGCCGTCGTTAAATCCTAGAATACGGCTATTGGGGTTAGTTGGAACAGGACTGTGTGTGAGAAAATTTTAGCTGGCGGGGGCATGATGATCCTGTTTATCAAGCCAATCACGATGCACCAAGGGTTATGAATTTCCTTATTTCAACGCTTGGCACGCAGTGATTCGGTTGGATGAAATGGAATGTCTACTCCAGAAGCAGCTAAATATCTCTTCCTGTGCGAATGTGGTCTTTGTAGTGTGTGCTTTTGCCCTTGCATTCGTATAAATGTTCATTTATTCGGCAATTTGACTGTTCATAGAGCAACCTAATGCACAGCGGCATTCTCATGTTTGACTCTCTCCTCCATTGGGTTGTATCTTGCCAAAAGACGAACCTTATGTATAATTTTGCGATGACAGTCCCATTGGTGGTAATCTTCCGTCTGGTGGTCTGGAAGAACTAGTTCAACTTAACCTTTAATGCCCATTATGACAGACCGAGTGATGAAGTGATCACGAGCTTCTTTTTCAGTCTAGTTTATTTATTTATTGGTCTGGTTGAAAATCAGAGTAACCTTCCTTGCCCCCCAATCCATGGACTTGATTTAAAGGTGGTATTCCGTATGAGCATGCTGTCCCGTTGATGTGAATAACCTTGATATTGTTGAATGCTGAGTGAGCTGCAGAGAGAAGCATCTGAACCTTAATATTGTTGAATGCTGAGTGAGCTGCAGAGAGAAGCATCTGAACATTTAGAGAATGTATGTTTACTATAAGGCAAATGGGAAAATTGTTAATATAGTTTTGGTACCTTAGGAGAGCAAAATTAAGTTTTCATTGATAATCTTTTGGAGAGACATATATTTCATATGAGACCTGATAACCAAGAGAATTACTGTTTAATTTGTGAATTTATTTATCTAGAATTGGTATTGGTGACAGTTTCTTGTATGTATTTGAATCTGACTTCCTTATCTGATGATATGAGGTTTTTGCTATAGTCTCTCTTCTGCTTACGCATCTTCTTCGGCTTATTAACATTGAACAGATTCAAGAAGTGTATGATGAAGCTGGATTTTGGGGTTTCTGGAAAGGTGTATTCCCTACATTGATAATGGTATGTGAGAGATGGCTTTTGTATTTGCAAAGGTGGTAATATTGATTTTTTCCCTCTGATGTATACAGGTAAGTAATCCTTCCATTCAGTTCATGCTGTACGAAACTATGTTAAAGAAGTTAAACAAGAGACGCGCGTTAAAGGGAAAGAGTGCTCCAACTGCTCTGGAGGTGACTTTGATCTCAACTTTCTATCAACACAATGACTCATAAAAGAGCTGTGTTTCTTTGTATTGCCTTATTTCTTCAAGCACTCTCTCAGCCCTAATTAATAAAAATTCCCTCTTGCCAGATCTTCCTCCTAGGAGCCTTGGCTAAACTTGGTGCCACTGTTGTGACATATCCTCTTCTAGTTGTCAAGGTTAGTTACCTCGAACTGTAAAAAGACTGAATGAATGTGCATCTGAAGTTTCAAGCAGTTTATTGTTGGCTCATGAAACATTTTATGTTTCCAGACATGATTTGAGTTTGCTACTTTTTCCTTGGCTAAGCATTTAAGTAGTTATGTGTCTGCTTTTCTTTTTAACCACGAGCAAGTATTGATGTTTCTATGCTGTCTTTAAGATATGTGGAATGTGGGTCAAGGCTGAAAAAGAATAGCCATATTGAAAATGAACGCCTGGCTTTTATACATTGGAGGAAGATTTTGATTTTGGTTATGGTTATGGGAAAATATGAAACAGAAACTTAATAATCATGAAAGGAAGGCTGCTTGAAAATCAAAGGAGAAGTGAAACTTAGGAACCTCATCTTCTTCTTTTTTTTTTTTGCTCTTTAGCGATAAGCATGATGATGAAGTTTATATACAGCAAAATCAATGTCAACTACTCCATGTTGATTCCTTCAAAATACGATGGGATAAAAGCTTGAAACATCTGACTGTATCAATTCCTTATAGATTTCCCTTGTCTTTGCAGGCGAGGCTTCAAGCTAAACAGGCCACTACTGGAGACAAAAGGCATCAGTACAGAGGTTATTATTGCGTTATGCTGATATTTCTTATACTAATCCCATTCTTTAATGGGATTGCGAGTCAATGCATCTGTGTGATCCAGATATTGTAATGCATTTTATGATTTATCTCAAGGATTATAGTCATTCAATCTTATCATGCCCATCACTCTTGTTACCTCCCCTTCTGCGACAAATGCCATTGCCATGTGTACTGATGCGGCACTTGTTCATTTCTTCAATACAGGCACATTGGATGCCATCTTGAAGATGATACGCTATGAAGGCCTCTATGGGTTTTACAAAGGAATGAGTACTAAAATTGTTCAGAGCGTGCTTGCTGCAGCTGTGTTGTTCATGGTCAAGGAAGAACTTGTGAGGGGTGCTCGGTTCCTGCTAGCTGGAGATGGTGTTGATGCCTTGAGGTCAAAACCTCCATGACGGAATCTCTCTCTCTCTCTCCTTTGTTGCAGCATTGCTCATTCCGCAACTTATTTAGGTAAGTGATCAATTACACACGAGCAAGGGGAGGAATGTGCAATAATCCATGTCGAAGCAGTCTTATTATTTGTATTTCGCAAGATGCTAACAATTGATTCCGCTGCGGACAATCCGATTGTGGGATTTATGTGCGATCCCCCTTTGTTTTCTTAGTGTGGCTAGTCAGACTTTCCATTCTCTTCTTTTCCTCTCTTTTTTTTTTCTCGGTTTTCATTCAAATACGAACATGTTGGTGCTCTGGGGTGGTAGACGTTGTCGTGTTATCATGAGGTTTTACTGCGTCTTTCTTGTGACGTAGACCGCGGTGCACTGCATGTTTTATCATACTCGAAGGACCCTCCGCCCCTCGTTCGTGATTGGGAAGTGCAAATTGGGAAAGTGCTACTTAGAAATTTGAAGTGTATGTGAACAAAATTGGAACATCACATGCCTACTAATTCCACTCCACCAACCACTCCAATGAAAAGGGAATAATCTCACGGCTAATCTCAGTTGATTGGTTGTCATTTTCTTCTCCAATTCAGGTTCGAGGGAAAGTAATATCCTAGGGAAGCGAGTGAGATTAAATACCCCAATAGTCAATATCCTTATCCACGCTTGGCATGTCGCGAATCCTCTTGAAAGAGAGGCATACCTTTGAGGAATGCGTTCATAGGTGGTGCATGGATGTCTTCGTCAGTTCGTGCCGTAAGGTGTTGAGTTAAATCTCGCAGTGAGCACAATCTTTGTGTTTAGTCGCCACCGTTGAGTTTGCAGCTTCGAATGGGCTGTTGAGTAACTCACCTATTTTATTCCGGGTGAATCAGGCACCGAGGTCCAAATATAATTTCAATTAATTCATTTTTCACCAATAATAATTTCGTAAAAAGCCCAGTCTATTAAATAAAAAAATAGCGAAAAGAAGAAAGACAAAAGGGTTCGGTGCGCGCATTTGGCATGCGTTATATCTTCATCGGACTGTAGAAACCTCCGCTGACTAGAGAAGAAGAGGTCGCGAGCACGAGTAAGCAAAAACCCCTCCCCCTCCCCCTCTCTCTGCTCACTGTTCGGACAAAGCAAGCGCTGGGCTCGAAGATGCCGGAAACCAAAGCAGACAGCGCGGGCAAGAACGCGAAGAAGGCGAATCTCTTGGATCAGCACTCCATCAAACACATTCTCGATGAGTCCGTCTCCGAGGTACGATCGAGACATAGGCAATTCGCTTTCTCCGTCGTCCTTTTCCAGATCCGTCGTCTTAGTCGCTCAATTTCTGGAGCAATCGGTGATTGTTGTTGTTGTTGCTGCTGTTCAATTGTTAAGGTTGTCAAGAGTCGCGGGTACGCGGAGGATGTGCGGATGAGCAACGTGAGGCTGTTGATCGGGGCGGTCATCATCGTCATCGCTCTCTTCGCTCAGTTCTACAAGAAGAAGTTCCCCGAGAACAGGGACTTCTTGCTCGCGTGCATCGGATTATATCCTTTTCTTTCTGTCCTTCTTGCGATTGTTCTTTCTCGCTCATTTGATGATGTCCTCTATCTGTTTGATTTCCGAGAAAGTCGGCTGAATATCGCAGATTTGATGGAACTGCCGCTGTCTTTTACGCGGAGGTGGAGTGTTTACAATTGAGTGTTTTGTTGGGGGATTATTTGTACAGCACTGAAAATCGGATTTTGAATGTATGATCTTTTAGTTACTTGTTCAGTAGATAATTGCGAAGGGGGGCAAGACCATCATGCTGATTTTTCTTATTCTCTGCCTTCGTTTTTGTGGGAAAAGTTGACCGTTCTGTTTTTCTTTTCTGAATTGGCCCAAGTGGGGGTGTTGCGGGATTCAAAAGATGCTCTTCGAAGCCGGGAATAAAAAAGGATTTTTGCGTGGAAATTGTGGCATTTTATTTCTTTTAGAAATCGCGATCCTTAATTCTGGCAAGTATGTAGTTTTCAATGGTATACTGCAGCTGCTCATATACACCAAGGAGAAGAATGCCATTATGTTTACCTATCCACCTGTGGTGAGTTTGTTTGTTTCATAGAATGGATGACTCCTTATACACTGAAGTTTGCAAACATTCTACCTTATTCTGCTTTGTTTTTTTTCTTTTCACCCTATTGTGCTGTGATGTTATTACTTGGCCATGTTTTAATTTATGAGTTTTATATTGTGGTTCTTGCATATACTTGTTTATTTTCACCCATGTTAGCTATTGGCAAATGTGAAGCCTTGTGTACATATTTGGGGTTGTGTCTTGAATGTCAGATGCATTATCTGACCTTAAGATTTTGAAAAATCTAATTCCAAAGAAATATGTAGATATTTGCCCTCAGCAGCCAATTTATTACTCCTTTTTTCTTGTGAGTGTGGATGCACAATTAATATTAGGGTTGTCTTGTTACTGTTAACTCTCTAGATCCTTGAAGAAGTTCGTCGGTAATGATGGATGAGAATTGGAACCTTTTTGGTTTGAGGATTTGAAAGGCAGGTTATGAAGCTTTTCAAGTTCAATTTTTTTGGTGTTGGAGTACTTTAGCCCTAATGTATATTTCCTTCTATCCTAACAGCAAGATCTTTTAGGTCCATTTTTTTTATTAGCTAGCATTGAAACCCATGCTTTGCATGAGGGAGAAACATAATTGACCAACATAACAAACCTATTATTATGTGTGAGAGGATTGTCATCGATCAATGTTAGTACTCAAAAAGTGTTTATGAAATCTCGTTCATAGTTGAATACTTTCATGCTTCTTAATATATAAATTCTAGTTTTACTCAACTTTTGAAAAAATAAATGTATTTATTAGACTGTGCTTCTTCTTGTCGTTTAACTTTTTAAATTATTGAGTTGTATTCTGTGTTCCTATTAAAATACTTCCTGAACTTAAAGAAATTTAAGCTCGAAGATAAATAGTGGCAAATTTCCTATATTTGCTTTTACATTTGTCTAAACTTTTGAAATTGTTGTTATTGGACTATTCGTTTTGGAAATGTGGAAACTTCTATTCCCTCCTTACTGTGTCTGACTCTAGAGTATATATTATATGATTTACAACAGTTCTGTATTTTCTGTAAACTTTGATTATATGATTTAATCTTTTTTACTTGATGAAAAATGTGGGGTTACAGACTCAGTATGTGGTAAATGTCATTTGAAAGGAATGTTGTAGGGGCATATTGCCTTGATACATGAGCTCTATTGATAAATATATGGACCTTTATCATTTCACTCTATATATCCCTCCTTTTCTTTACATATGCAGAGTCAGGAAAACCCACCTTCATATCTTGGCCAATGGAAGTCTGGTTTGACTTATTGATTATCTTAAGATTCTTCCTTTTGCTATGGCAGGCTATTTATCGGCACATATCTGATGACATACTAAATTCGACTTCCATTACCTTAATTCCATTTTGAAATTTTTTGCATTTGGCTATCCATTCTCAGTATTAATATATTGTGGATGTTGATTTTTGATGATCGCTACTTGCGTCTTTCTCTTTGGTGAGTTGTAGAGATGAAACATGTCTGCTATGCCTATTGTGTTCCATGGCTGTCTTTAAAATAGAGAGTCGTATCTTCTTTTGTACCTCAATTTGCTAATCCAACTTTTACAGTATATTTTGGTAATCGTATTCTAGATAGTTCATCAGCACATCATTCATTTGTTTTGAAATTGTTTGAGTAATGTATGAAATGGACATTGGACATTGCCTCTAAATGGCGCTGGACTTTGAATGGACGTAATAGAATTTGCTGCGAACTATGTCTTGTATTTTCCAATCCATGGAGCCTCGGCTTGTCTGGCTTATTTGAACTTCTTGTTTGTTGGAGACATCATTCAGAGTTTCAGTGTTGACTTATTTAAACTTAAGGTCCTCTTCTATTTGATGCATCAGCTGGAACATTCTTTGTTCTCTTTTTGGCTAGGCCTTGTGAGTTGTAACTTAGCCAGAAGAAACCGGAAACTGTATATCCCGTGATTATCCATTCATTATTTGGCGGCCAAGGGGATTATCTGAGGCGAAGTATTGTTTCCTTTACTCCATGTAGGGCTCCTTTAACAGCACTGGACTGGTGGTGTCTTCAAAATTACCAAGATTTTCTGACTTGTACACACTTACCATAGGAAGTGCAGACCCGAAGTCAATTTCAGCAAACAAGCCAGTGGAGCTAACTAAGAGCGTCACTCTGTGGTCTCTCTCTCTCTCTCTCTCTCTCTCTCTCTCTCTCAGACAGTCACGCTCATGCACACCTGTATGCACAGAGCCCCCCTCTCACGCACTTTCCCTCGGTTATCGGAGCCTGGAGACGGAGCTTGCTCATGCGCATACACTAACAATCCCTTGCATATCCACCACACTCAATATTGCTTTTGCTTACATGTGTTCCTGCATCAGATATATTCCGTGGCTGATTTTCTAGTTTTCTTAATGCTTCAGGTTCACCAAGGATGGGATTCTGGTGGAGGGTCTCTTCTGGAAAGATGTTGAAGCACTAATAAACGAGTACAACAAAGAGTCAAAGAAGAGCAAGTGATTTGTAGGCTTGTAGCTTATCACCCTCCTTCAAGAGGAGATAACTTAGACAGGAATTTGATTACTCCATTACCCTGGATCGAACACATATGGTCACTTACAGAATGATTTTGACTTCTGATTTGTTTTTTGGAGCAAAGTGAAGTAGATTTCAACTTTTCAACTCGATTGTTTACGAGTCAGGCATTCACCAGTTTGTGAAAACCTGTGCATCGTGTGTGGGCTGGCGCCGCATCTTAGTCTGATGCATATATTTCTGTTGTCTGCATTGATGGATGCCGTCACACACTTATATGATGATTGCAGTTCCAACGGCGATTCTTCTCAAGATGCTGTCGAGATCGCACGTCTTGCAGGGTGCATTTGGCCATAGGTCTCCATGATCTGTTGAAATGGGCTTTCTGCATTGGTTTGTGTTTCCCCAATGTGTGTTACTGATCGAGAGGTCGTGTTGACTCATTTTGTCCTGGTGATGGGTTCGTTGATATATTCGTGTGTCGCATATTTCGTCATCTACGATGCTGTCGTACCGGAAATATTGCACTCCCCACGTTCGGCGGAGTTTTGATGGATTAGTTAAACCAGCCCTTTCATGGATTAGTTAAAACAGCCCTTTCGCCGCTACCAGAGACTTTCCCGCCACGGTCGAAGCCGATGGCCATTGAGTACATGATCCTTTCAGCACCTGCACTTACGATTGGCTATCGGAGAGATTTTGGATTTCGTCCTAGTCATTTTGATAATCCTCCTGAGATTATTCTAGCGTTTAATCTTGCTCTCTTCTCTGGAGCAGCTTTAGCAGAAATTCCCGAATTCTGAACTTCGGTTACTAATAATCGGGCTTGGTCCTGGGCCTGGGCGAGCCAAAGCGGGCCTGAGTAAGAAATGGCCCCGTTGAGGCCCACCCGAATCGGGCGTCGAGCCTTGCTGGGATCTGCTCAACACTTGGTCGGGTTCCACAAATTTTTCTAAATCGATTTCATCCACGAGACGGTCCGGCTGGTGAAGGGCCCTGGTGTCAGCAACCCCCTAAGGGTGACATCATCATCGGGTGGGACCCGCTAGCCAGATATTTTGTTTTCTCCAGCTGGGCCCCCGCTTCTGTCATCTCGGGACAGCGACAGCGGGCCCCACGTGAAACCCCCCGACCAACACCGATCTCGCCATCATCGTAATTTAGTCACCTCGCAATTTCCTTTGATCGACCCAGAAAGAGAAAACCAATCAAATGACCTTTTTTTTCCCCCATTTTTCTGTACTTTTTCTTTGTCCTGTTGTTGCCGCCCTATCCACCCACACCACAAACCCCTCCCTTCCGTATTTCCTTTCTTAAATTGACGTCGCCTTTTCTCGTCACCCGTGACAGATAAAATGGAAAAGTCCGTCTAATTCTTTTAAAGACAAAAGCCACCAAAAACCCTAACATATTTTGTCTAAAAAAAATGTCTATGACGCTAAAAAAATTTTAAATTTGTACCCGTGCAATACATGTACTTACATTCCGTTAAAGTTTTGAAAATCTACTTACATGAATGCTGGTAAATAAACGGTGTTATCAGCAAACAGTATTGACATGGCGTCTACGTGACTTAAGCGAAATAAAAAACGATATTATTTTAGTATAAAATCATCTAACAAAACCTTGACGGATAATAAATACGTCGCTTATGTATAAATTTAGGATTTTTTACATTACAAAAAAAAGTTCGAGATGAATGTGTCAAAGTAGACATAGTTTGAGATTTTTTTTTTACTTTTTCCTTTCTTTTAAAAAGCAATGACTTTAGATTGAATCTAAATTTTACTTTAAAAAAAACACAAACTTTTGATGGAGCACCAATTTTGATTTGAATTTTTCTTGTCTTGTAAAAAGCATTGAGTTTAGATTAATTTTCGTTTGGCATTAATTTTTTTTTGTCTCGTAAAAAAGCATCAATCTTCAATCAATACCCAAATTTAGTCCCTGTTCAGGGATGTTGTTGAAGTTCGGTGTTATTCGACTCGTACATGTCTCTCCTAGCTCTTCTTTTTGTTGGGTCCAAGTTCTCTCCCAACTTAACGAGGGCCAGACTTAGGGTCGACTAAGAGTTGCTGCAATTCTATGAGTGGATTAAAGAGAGAGAGAGAGAGAGCTATGGCTAGAATCAAGACCCAACCTTCGGACTACTATTAAAATCCAAACTAAAGTTAGTACATTTTTATGAGACAAAAAAAAGTTTGGTTAAAAATGGGATCCAATCTAAAGTTAATGCTATTTAAGAGAATTGGGCCTTGGGAAATCATCTATATGATTCTATGTTCTAGTGTTTTGCAATTTTTCAAACGCAAATTAAGAAATGATTCAAATGACGGGTTAAGATCGTATTAAATTAGTAAGTTGAACTGGCGTCACGACTTACAATAACATGCATATCACATGACCATACACGTTTTTATCCATCAATATGTCATTGATAGTTTTCTAGGCGACATAAAGAAGGAAACTACCTGTTATAACCGACGAAAACTACAAGTATATATATGATTTATAAAACAATTAACAAAGAGTTGTTGCCCTTAAAATAAAATATCACCTGGCCTTATAAGAAAAGAAAAAGTTTTTCAATGCATCAATTTTTTTTTTCATACGAAAGTGGGTAATAAACATTTTGAAAACGTGCCGTGTTCTCATAATAGGAATCGCGAACCGAAATTCCACGTGAAAAACCAATTAACAGCATCGTAGAAAATCACTTGCGGACGATAAAAGAACGGAGCGGTTCGAGGTCTTTTTAATCACCCGACTAATTGTTCGCTAAATCTAATTAGCGGAGAACACAACGACAGTTTCTCACGTGGGACCCAGCGCGAACCGAACAAGACTGGCCCCCCCCCCCCCAACAGGCTGACGTGGCGGGTATGCAATCATGCCCTGGACCTCAAACCAACTCAAAACTAACCCCATTTCATAAGCCGCCTCTGGAGTCCGTCAGGTCTTAATTTATTCCTGATTTTCTTTTTATTATTTATTTATTTATATATATATTTATGCCTCTGTTTATGCGTGTATATATATATCGATCTCCTCTGTTTCGCTCACGATCTTCCATTTCGTTTGAGCTATCGGCAGGGAAAACGAAGCCTCCGAATATTCCCTCGCCCCTTTCACATTATTCGCCCCAACTCTCGCCCTCTCTTGCCGGTGATCTTCGCCGTCTCCGAGCTCGGAATCCGCGTTTTGCCGGTTCGTAATCGCGAGGATCTTCGAGCGGTTCGCCTGAATTCGGTGAAGTGCGTCGAGATTCGCCATGGCTGACTCTGGCGACGGAGAAAACGACGAGAACCGCGGGATACAACCGGGCCGCGACGAGCTCGGCGATTCGTCGTCGATCGATGCGTCCTCGGTGGAGTCCGGACCGAGCTCGAGGGTTTCGAGGGGGGTCGGCGAGGAGATTGGGTTGGCGGAGAGGTTGACGGACATTTTCGTCGGGGAAGGCGACGGAGATCTGTTGATGCAGCGGAGCGATCGAGAGGATAGGGTCTTGCAGTGGCTGCAGGCGCTCGATATGCAAATGATTGGGGCTTGTCGCGCGGATGAGAGGTTGAAGCCGTTGTTGAAGTCGAGCGGGTCGAGCAGTGCGGCTGAGGATCGGTTGTTGGCTCACCTCAGTCAGGTACTTTTTGTTATCCGGATTCAATTGTCTATCTGGCTCGTAGTGTTAGGGTTTTCTCTTATGTCAATGCTAAGAATAAATATCGAGATAAACGCGGCGTATGTAGAATGTGTGGCTACAGTTTGGTGGCCTGTCAGGTGTAAACACTTTGCTATGCTACTGATAACATAGGAGTCTCGCTTTAATAGTAATTTTCGTACAGATGGTTCAGAGTCCCTTATGAGATAGTGGATGAGTGGATCGTAATTGAGACGGTATGGACAATTTGTTCGTGTTGTTGTTTGATTTTGGCTCATCGGATTTGCTTTTGTTTCTGATCATCAGCACTTCGAGCCTGCGGAAGTTGGAATACTGGCCAGATGCTTTTGCATGCCGCTTGTTTCGATTCGAGTTGGCAAGATAAACAAGCAAGGGACTCTTCTTTGCCCCACCCCGACAAGGTAAATGAAGCCCTCATCTGTATTGGTTTTCGGATTCCTTGTATGTGAATTGTTCGTTGGCTTGTGAGCAGTTTATTTTGGTTTCTGCTGATGAGTTGCCAATGTTTTCCAGTAGTATAGATAGTTCAGCTGCAGACTGATTTTATCAGCGGTGCTCATTGGTTTGCTATTAGAATTTTGCATGTAATCGAGTGATTTTTTTTTTACGTTTCTCAGTTGCTTTATGGATGCTTATAATTTCTGGAACAAGTTTACAATTGGATTTATTAAGAGTTGTATTGTTTATGTTCTGATCTATTGCATACAAGTGCCGCATTTTCTGTCTTGTACGTTGTTCCCTTCATCTGGAATGTTGTTCTTGTAAGCTTTCATTTTGAAGTGTGAGTGCTTATTATGTGTTTTGATTGAGCATTTGTTAGTTTTGTGTTGTGATAATGTGTTTGGATCAAGCATCTGTTAGTTTTGTGTTGTGATAATGGTTCTTCGTACGATCTTTCTAGAATTGTTTAAGGAGGAGTATGTTTGCTGTTTTTCTGTTCCTATTGTTTCTTATCCTTATTATTTCAAATTTGCTAGTTTTTCTTGCCATTCTGTGCGGTGGAGTTCTGTCTTTTGGTTCTTATTACAGCTAGCTATGTAATGCTAATTGTGGGCACCTTATCAGGAGATCATGTTGTCAGTCTTCTTTGCAGGCAGCCGGTTTAAAATATTCTAGATGAAAGTATTTGACACATGTTTATATACCATTAAGTTTGTGTAAAGTGAACCTCAGATGTTGGACCGTAACAGTTTTTTCGTATTCCGATGTTGTTCTCTTCTTGTTGGAAATTGGAATTATACATATGGATATAGGTATTGGTGGAAGGAACATTGGCTGATGGACAGTAGTTTATGCGTACCCTACTATGCTTTCTTCATAATGGGAAATTTACCCTCTTGACAATTATGTCATAGCATCAGAGTCTACGAATTGAGCAGTTCTTGAATGTTGTTTGTGAGATAATTTTCCAAGAAATGGTGGAGAATACTTCAGTAACATCAACATTGCGTACAGTCCATACTCCATGATATCGCTGGAAATAATCTTAAGTTGAGGATTTAATGTTGTAGCTTCTTGTTGGTAACCATGTTCATCCTCCCCAATGAATATGTCTTTTGGCTTGTAGGTGAAGTCGGCGTATCTTATTATGATCTCTGAATTAAGGGGGAGTCAAGGTAGTTTCATGCTCCTATATTATCGTGTCGACTGTTGCTTTTTGAATGTATATCGGATCTGATTTCAACAAGTTGAAAATGATAGCAACTATTTCTGTTCTTGCTTGTCATTTAGGTAGGTCTCATGATATTGTAACTCTGATCTCACCAAGTTCTCTTCGGTTGATTGGTTGTTATTGCGTGCGTTTAACAATTCATAGTTATTTGAACTGATGTTTTATATTACCCTCCTAATATGTCACATTTACCTCTCCATTTCCTTGAACTTAGATGGTGCTTGCTGTTTATATCTATGTCACTGAATGGTGCTCATTCCTGGAACTGCTTGGTCTTTCAACATATTGTTAGAATATCTGGAGTTATTTCGGATGCTAGAAAGCCATGCAAAGGAGATACCTTTTGTAAGATGTCCTGGAATCATTCATAGGTGCAGCCAATATAAACATGTACAGACAGGGTTATGGTTAGAAGTATACTGATGGATTCTTTTAGGTCTAAAGTTACGTGAGAAATTTTAGCCAAAGTCAAGTCTAGAAATAAGCAGCCAAAAAAATAAATAAAGGAATAAGGAAAAATAAAAAACGAACCTGAGATAAATCCATTATATATGTGACAGTCGATAAATAATCCCATTTAGTGTTGCTTATTAGTCGTTGACACTAAACTTGCACATTGCTATAGTAATCTTTCCATCATCAGCTAGTTAATCTCTCACCTGTCAGAAAAACCAACAACTTTCTTTGTTTCTTGGTTATATACCTTTTTAAATTACTAGAGAATATATAGATATATATTTATATATTTTTTTTTCTTTCACCTGGGAAAAATAAATAGGCCAGCTAGCGCAACAAGTTTGCTAGCTCATGTGAATGCATGTTGCATTGCATAGTCGAGTCAAATTGAAGAGCTATAATGTTTTGTCATAAGATGAGTTCTGCTCACTTAAACTGTACTTTTATGATTGGGTGATTTCTTTTGTAATGGAAATATATCAATTTTTCAGCATCCATGCGTTTTTGCATCGACATTTTCCCTGGCAGATTTATCTACCTGGACTGTTTCTGAGGATCCATTTCTTCTGTTTCACTATTTCATCAACACAGGGGGAACTTAAATCTTAGTCTTTTGCCAACATCTGATTTGCGCTTGTCATTTGTGGGGGACAACGGTCAGACAGAGAGGCTAGTTACTTTAAGCAGCTCGATTGAATCTTCTTCCATTGTGATTGAGGAAATATCTGAAGATGCTTCGGGTAGATCATTCGTTCTCAAAATGCTGGATGGGAATGCATTTTACTTTTGGTGCTCAGAGAAATCAAAGCTCTTGGGAATTGAATTGCTTAGAAAGGTAAGAGTTGCATTTAATTGTCGTGGGTACCCTCAATCAATGTGTTGACAACCAGCAGTAAAGTGCAAGTGAAAGATGTTCATTTAGTCATGGTGAACTTAAGAGTGATTATTGTGGGGCATTTGTAAATGCTTTGTTGAGGAAAAGCTATTACCTTCTAGTGTTGTCGACACCATAATAAGTCGTAATATCCTGATATATTGTGGATCTGTAGCACCTAAATGAAAAGATTGAATCCTGTCAAGTTTCTGTGGGATGTCTATTTTCACTGGTCATTGTTTCTTTGAAAACTTGGATACTAATCATATATGTATTTCTTTGTTTTGCTGCCACAGATGAGGGATTTACTCAATCAGAGGCCTACTGTTGCTGAATTGACTGGAATTGACGGGTCACGTCTTGAGTGCTTTGCGATTCACCTTCGAGCATATCTAATGGGATCGGCTGTAAGTAAAAGCCAAGCGAGTTCTTCAAGCATGCCCGTCCTATCGGATGGGATTGCAAACGATGTTCCTAATGCAAGTGAAAATATGCAATCGTTTACTTCATCGAAATCCCTTCGCCCCTGTTATGCCAGCAGTCAAGTAGTAAAAGCTAATTCATGCCATCAAGGCCTCAGTCCCAGAGCAAGCTCGTTTAAAGAAGGTCTGGCCAAAAACTTGACCACAGGGAGTACGAGGGAGAAGTTGAGGAAGCTTGGGGAGAATCGCTTTGCGGCAGTTGACAATTTGTCAGCTGCTTTACCAATCGTTGCTGATACTTTCAATTCAAGGTCTTGCAACATCATACAAACTCAAGATTCACTGGTGAACAATTCCCTCACTCCTGATGATGTCCTGGAATCACTAGGGAAATTGACATTCCCACCCTGTTTAAGCACATCGTCTCAAGTTCCTTCTCTATGTCAACCCATTTTCTCGCCATACTACTGTCTGTGCCCTCCCGGGGCGTCGACACTGGGACACCCAGAACCACCTCCGGAACTCGCTTCTGCTTCAGATGGATATTCAGTTCCATCTTTGTCTGCTTTACTACCTCCCGTACCTTCCAGTTTATTAATGGCGACGCCAGCTTTAAACTTGGAAGATCTTCCTCCGCTAGATTTTCCAACTATTCTTCCAGACCCGTTGGCCCGTCTACCAATGCCCAGTTCTCAACAAATCCCTACCTTTACGCCTTTGATGTGCGATCCGATTGTTCACATTCCAGTCATGGATTTCTGTTCTGCAGGACAAGGTTACCTGGTGAGCGCAGGGCCCACCGTCACGACTGCTATCGGGCCCCTGAACCCGAAACTTGTGAGTCCGTTGATTCCCGAGACGAGTTCAGTGGTTGAAGAGGGTGCGAGAGAAACTCTGCGCCTACTGATTAGCGGTTCAAGCCCCATGATTACGCAGTCGCTTGGCATGTTCCCTGTTATACTGAGTAGCGCTGAGGAGAAGCAAAGTGCGGTTGTTGCTGGAAGCAGGGGTCTGTACAGTGGGATTATGGATGTTGATGTTTTTTCAAGCAGAGGTCTCGCTGCCATGGGATTGTTCTCCCTGTCCGGTAGATCTGCAGTGGAGAGCGCTGTGAAGAGTTGTGATATTGTCAACGGTTTAGACGTTCAACTGAATGGATCTAGCAGCTTTGGTGAATCAAACGCAGATGTCGATGATTCCCTTTCTGAGAACGCCGGGAAAACAGATTGATAATGTTCGATGTTTCAGTTGCCGATTCGATTATGTTGGTAGAAAGTGTAGATATATGCTGCAGGTTTTTTCGTATTTTAATCGAAATAAGTTACCCAAAATTGGGGTTTTTGGTGCCTTCGATGCTCTGTTTCCACTTTTATGTAGTTGGGTCATCTTGAAATGTGAACGTTTAGAGGCTACTTTTGTTATTTTGATAGTTGTAAATGGGAATCGAGTTTGGTTTTCCTTACAGCCCTCCCCTCTTATTTAGTGTTCCCGTTATTTCTGGTGTGCATTTTGTTTCTCCGCGCAGCAGTTACATCTCCCTACGCAGCTCAAGAAATAATTTTCTTTAAATTTGGACTAAGGACCAATGTTTTTATCGATGGGATGAACTTCCTCCAGTTCGTAAGCCCATCTTACGGTTCTTGGAATTAATACGACTTGCGGTCAGATAGGCTTGTTTCCATCCACAGATCGGACGACGGTTACCGGTGAGAATTCGAATTCTTTTAATCAAGGTCAATGGCAAGAAAACCACGTAATTGAGCTCTGTTGCCCTTCACTTCCAATAATTATAATCACCAAGGCTTCTACTTCAAGGCCCTACCTGACTCGAGAACCCAAGAACAGCCGCGACTACTCTGCAGCCCGAGTGATGATCTTGAAGACAAACCACCCGCTTATCTCCAATTTGGTTCCTTGCCTTAAAAGGAAAGGCAAAGCCAGCATTATGTTGATGAGATTCGAGGGACAAAGGCATTATTGTCCTTCCAGAGCGTTGCTCCTCCATTCTAGGCCGCGTATTTAATGATATTTAACACGGCCTACCCCTACCATTCGTCCTTCAAGCTGATCTAGGAGCACCGCAAAATCTTCATGCCGCTCTAATGTCTTCGCTTAGATCCTACTCAATTCGGATAGGATTTCGCAGATGGGCCCATACCCACCTCCTCATCCCCCAAAAAAGCGGAAAAAAAGAAAAAGAAAAAGAAAAAGAGCAAACATAATTTTTTTTTCTTTTACAAGCCCATTATTTGTCATGCAGTCTTTTAGCTCATCCCACTTTGGCAGACCGCACCCGGGAAGCTTCGGCGAACTCAATCGAATGTCGAAAAACAGCGAAGAACAGCCTCGTTTCGTGCGCATTATTGCACCGGGGCAACAGAAAGTGGGATGTGGTGAGTGACCGCCTTATTGTCAAAAGACGGATGAGGACGTAGCACCAACACAAATCATAATACATGGATTCATAGTCAATTCCTCCCCCCACCCCCCCTCAACTTGCAATAGTTTGCTGCCCATTTTGCTCTGGCTTTGGTCATCAGGCTTCTGTGTGGGGGGTAAGGGTAACGATCTTATCTTGACCCGTGAGACGGAGTCAATTCGTCCGGCCCTTTGTGGGGATCCTCGACTCCCGAATCGGCACGTGTCCCCCGGTTTAGGATTGATTTGAGCTCGCGAGCCGAGCGCCACCCCCCTCGCGCGATCACGTGGCGCGACGGCGATAGGCGAGGTTAAATGTGCATTTGCGCATCCTCCTTTTTTTCTTTCGTTTTGACTTGTTTGGGTTCAGATTTTCACCTCCATCTTGTTGGTCGTATTTTTTTTAGTATAAAGCGCGATACGCGCGCCGTGAAAATTAAAATTAAAAATTTTTCTTTCAGGGAAGGCACGACTGGGAGGAGAAATTTGGCATGAGATGTGGTTCAGAGTCAGGAGCTATATATATGTACACACACAAATAATATGTGTGCGTGACATTTGTGGTTGACCTTTGCAACCCAACTGCCGCGGAAAATCATCATCGAATAACCCAATTTCTATATTATTATCCGACTCATTTCCCATTTGAGGATCCGAAATGATATTC
Source organism: Metrosideros polymorpha var. glaberrima (assembly GCA_001662345.2). Classification (NCBI taxonomy): domain Eukaryota; kingdom Viridiplantae; phylum Streptophyta; class Magnoliopsida; order Myrtales; family Myrtaceae; genus Metrosideros; species Metrosideros polymorpha. Next base: position 12,376,215 of record BCNH02000007.1, on the reverse strand, counting down.
CACTTCCATATTCACTAGAAATTTTGTGAGATGCGATTCTTTCTTTCCATCTCAAATTCGCCCTGCCTCGAATTGGTGCTCTCGAAATGTTACTTCATTGTCTCCACTCAATTAATCACGGAGCNNNNATTTGATTTTTTTTTTTTTTTTTGCGAGAACAGCGTCAAAGCAAATGCTTAGGCGTTAATACTTTTAGCCGAAGTCGAATATATGAACATCTAGTCACCTTCGCTTAACACAGGCTCGAGTTTCGTTTTTCTTCTGCCTATATCTCTCTCGACGGATTTACTAAGAGATGCTCTCATCGATAACCTGAACGGCGCGGCCTTTTCTTCTTGTTCGTTTCCGATTTGTAACCTCCCATGACGATATCGTGAACTCGTCGTGTTCGTGTCGCCCTTTCGCTCGCCGGGCGACGGGCGGTTTTCCAAGAATCCTATGCGCTGTCGCGAGCCGTAGGACTTCGGGTACGCGGAAAGGTAAATAAACTGTGTAGGGTATGATCAGCCCGAGCTTTTTTCTTTTCATCGCAAACGGTTTTCAGTGATTAGTCCCATCTAATTTTTCTGTGGGTGGGCTTGGTGGATCTAGCAATAGCAATTAGAGAGGTTCTTACAAAGAGGGGGGGTTTGACTTTTGAAGGACAGCGATTGGATTTACAGCTGTCCAACACGATATTTGTGAGTCACTTTGGACCATGGAAAGCTGCCCACGAATCGATGGCGTCGGCATCCATCCAACATCTCGAGAGTAATTTTCACGACGACGATGGAGAAATTGGCCCACGGCGGAATCTCATTTTCATCAGGAGGTATCTGGCCCGACCTAATTTGCTCCCCTGAAAAACAAAAAATCCTTATCTCTCTCTCTCTCTCTCTCTCTCTGTTTTTCTTTTTCTTGTTTTGGGGTTAGAGTTGTATTGGAAAGGCTGGCCGTATGTTTGAACCTCGTTTAACTCGAAAAATTTTGTTTAAAGAATGGCTTAATATCATAAAAAATCTCAAATCAATACGTTTGTGACAAATTTATCTCAAATTAATTTTTTACCATGAAAAACTTCAAATTTGCAAATTTATAACAAATTTACCCCAAATTAAAAATTTTAAATCCTAAATTGGTACATCCACGATAAATTTACCTCAAACCAGTACATTTGTGACAAATTTATCTTCGTTAGTTTCCGTTAAATTAGGTTAATACAACGAAAAATTTCAAACTGACACATCCATGACAAATGGAGGGTTAAACCTCAAACTGGTATATCCCGTCAATTGTCACGTGTTATCGAATTATAAATTTATCACAGATATACTAGTTTGGAGTAAATTTGTCATAGACGTACAAATTTGAAATTTTTCATGATCAAAAAATTAATTTAGGGTAAATTTATCACAATTGTACCAATTTGAAATTTTTTGTGATACAAACCCTTAAAGAATTTTGGTATGTGGGAGTCAAATGGGCATAATACCCTAAAAAAACCTCAAATTGTAACTTTTATCCCAATTCTACATTTTATCTCATAAAAAACCTCAAACTTTGGGTACATTTCCAATTCTATCCTCAACTTTTTTTGTCCCATAAAAAATCCTAAACTTTAAATATGTCCCAATTCTACCCTCAACTTTTTTTATTTTATGAAAACCTCTAACTTTATGTTTTGTGCCAATTTTATTGTCCAGTCCAAAAAAAATTTTATGGCCTCATAAAAAACAACAAACTTTTACTTGGGTCACAAATATGCCCATATTACAATCGAGAGATGGAATACTTCCAAATATAAGTTGTTCGAGCATTCTGAGTGCGAGCTCTTCGATCGCGACAGATGAAACATTCATCAGTACGAGAGATCGAAGACTTAGCGTAAAAATCACTAAAGCTGAAGTTTTTTCTTATGAGACAAAAAAAGCTTAGGGTTGAATTGGTACTGAATCTAAAGTCGAGGATTCTTCACGAGACAAAAAAAATTAAGGTAAAAATGAGATGAGACTTAAAGTTGGGGGGTTTTTTTATGAGACAAAAAAAATTATGGTGAAATTATGATTGGACCTAAAGTTGAAAATTTTTTATTAGATAAAAGGTAAAATTGGGACAAAAGTTTAAATTGGAGGTTTTTTTTGGATATTAAACCGAGTCAAATGCGTCTGATCCCTTGATGTCGGTGAATTGTGAATCTCACGCAAGGCCCACGTAATTGAAGGGTCGATGTGTATTTGAACTTGTATTTGTGCTCGGTGCACCCTAGAATGTTTCTGTCACTTCAATCCTAGCGAGGTACCGTAAGTCCGCGATCCTTTTTCCAAAGTAAGCCGTAAAGCACTGGAGCTAAACAGGTTCGAACTCGCAACCCTGTTCATAAAATACTAAGTCATCCCACTGAACAACCATTATGGTCCAAAATTCATTTACCACGTGGAATATGCAGTGCTGTCAAATTCACGATCAAACTTTTCGTATCTAGCCGTCACTGATATCATGAAACTAACAATGACGCGTTTGGATTAAAATCAAATGTGAACCGTACACCTTGACTTTAGCCGTTTTCCTATCTTCCGTATCAATTACTACTCAAAACGCCCAAAAGGTCAAAAAAGTTCCCAATCTCAAAGTTCAAAGAGAAGCTCTCGCGTACGAATTCGATATCCATCGAAACTCCGGCCAAAAAAAAAAAAAACAACCTCAAATTCGATCCTAATTACCCAAAATATCAGAAACAAGTCTTGAGAAAATGAATTATTGAAAATCATCGTCGGATTTTCGGCACTCCGAGCAAGCTCCCGACACGAAAAAGAAGAAGAAAAAACACAAGAAAAAGAAATTCAGACGAGAGGAAGTGTGGCGCATTACGACCGTTAAAAATCCGGAGAGGGAGGAAAGGAAAAATCCAGCTGGACGAGAAAGAGAAGGTAGAAATCCAATGATGAGGCGCCACCAGCTAACCATGCCACACCGTGACAACATTCATCATAACACCTAAGCAGCTTAGCCTAGCCTAGCCTAGCAAACCCCTCTACCTATTTATCCTAATTAAATAAAAAAGAGAGAAGATTAGCCAATTTGTAATTTAATAATTGCAAAATAGCTTTCGCTTTGCTCCTCCT
>BCNH02000007.1:12361308-12372967 GCA_001662345.2 Metrosideros polymorpha var. glaberrima | reverse complement strand
GCCGCATTCTCTCTCTCTCTCTCTCTTTCTCTGGCTTCTCGCAATAAAACCGTCCCAACTGTCGCCGTCTGATGCAACTTATTCTGTCGATCCCAACCGTCCGTTCCTCTCCCTATCTCTCTCTACTAGCTCGCGTACACAAGGATCTCGATGCTCCGTCAGTCGTTATTGGTCCAGTTCCTTCGTCTTCTTCTTCTTCATCTTCTTCATCTTCTTCCTCTCTGATACAGTCCGTACTCTCTTCTTCATCGCAAGTCCAGATTCCCCCCCCCCCTCTCTCTCTCTCTCGATTCGAGAGTACAAGAGTCTCTCTCTGTGCTTTTGTTCGGCTATGCTTGAGGGTTCGATTCTTCAGTCTTCTTCTGGACGGGCCGATCTTTTCGGTCCGTGAAGGTCGGTCCTTCCCTCCTCGGCCCCTCCATGGATCCGCACGCCGGCTTCCGCTTCCGGTTCTTCGACTTCGGGCTGATCCGATTGGGTTTCTTGGCCGGCTCCGACCTGTGAGTTGGCTCTCCCGGTGTCGGCGGACGGGTTTAGGGTTTTCTTTTTCTTGAGTTGATGGAGGATCGGAACGTGAGGGGGATGAGCAGCCCGGGCCTGACCGACGTCGTGTTGACTTGCGTCATGCCGTACATCGACGACCCGAAGGATCGGGACGCGATTTCCCTGGTCTGCCGTCGCTGGTACGAGATCGACGCCATGACGAGGAAGCACGTGACCATCGCTCTCTGCTACACGACCAGTCCCGATCGGTTGCGCAGGAGGTTCAGGCACCTCGAGTCGCTCAAGCTGAAAGGGAAGCCGAGGGCCGCCATGTTCAATTTGATACCCGAGAATTGGGGCGGGTACGTCACTCCGTGGGTGGACGAGATTGCGCGGTCTTTCGATTGCTTGAAGTCGCTTCACTTTCGGCGCATGATCGTGGAAGATTCGGACTTGGAACTGCTTGCGAGGTCGCGGGGACGCGTTCTGCAAGTGCTCAAACTCGACAAGTGCTCTGGTTTTTCGACGGATGGGCTTGAACACGTGGGGCGTTTGTGCAGGTAATTTAATTGTCCATGCCCTTGTATAGTAATGAAAAACTTGCAATTGCGGTACCCTGTTGATTTGCTCATTGAATTTTGCGTCTTTCGGTTATTGACGAATGTAAGTGTGGCGCACCTATGAAGTTCTTGTAATTTCTTAGCTTTGTTTTACTCCATAATATTCTTTTCTTAAGGAATTACTCGAGATTATAGCAATGTCTTGGTTTATGCACTTCACATGGTTCGTAAGTAATGCTTCAATTAGTCTCCAGTGTACCTGAGATATGTCATAGTGCAGATTCTTCATCTGTTCATATTCCGTCTTAAGATTTTTGGTCAACATGTAAGATGAAATTTGATTGCTCCATGCTAGAGATGCAGGGATAATTTGTGAGATGGAATCTTAATTTCAACGGGTAGTTTGTAGAAGAAATCATAAAGATTTGACCATAAACCTGAGGCTGAGAAAATAAAAAGATGGATGAAAGAAGCTTAACTGACAGAGAGAGGGAGAGAGAAGGACAATGAGACAGTAACGATAGAAAAGCCATAAATTGCTGGGAGATGCAATTCAAGCAAGCTGTCCCTCGTGAAGATTTGGCCCATTGTGTCATATCTAAGCTTATAATGGGATAAATAGTTTTACCCTTGCGTATTCAGTCAATTTCGTTTGCCCTTACTTTTTATTCTCTTCCATTAGTTTCCCTTTTCATGCCATGCATGATTACTGATTGCCATTCATTTATTTTAAGGTGGCTTCTGCTTTTATGAGCAATCAGAGATGTGGACATGATAAGTGTGTGAATGAAGAACACGTTTATGTATAGAGAACAGGTGGACATGTAAAACAATAACAGTTTCATTTGGAGGAGGTGAGTACTGTGTAGAGGAAAAAAAATATGATAATGGTCTTATTCTCGGAGGCTAACTCCCTGGTTACTAGTACAACGGGAGATCAACTTGTCGAAGGAGCTTCTTTCAACCGAAAGAAACCTCGGTGCATGATGTAAAATCACCTAAAAGAGCTGTGAGCGCATTTGTTAGAGGCACAATGAGAAATAGCAGTCTAAATTGTTAGTTTAAGGACGCTTAAAGGCCATGCTAAAGCATAGCATCCCTCTTTGGAAGCTATGAAGTTGAAGTCTCTGGAAAAATGTGATTCTTCACCACTCAACATCGTATAATTTCCATTGTAGGAGTTGAACAAGAGATAAAAGATATATGTTAGTTTGACACTTTGCTATTCTGTCAAGTCCCACGGTTTCTGGGCTCACTCAGATTTATTGTCTGTTTCCTTTTTTGCGAGTATGAAGTGACATTATTGCTGTTATCTTGTGATGCATTATTTGCCTGGAGCATGTTACCCAAAGAACATTTATGCTTCTGAGTTCGCACTTTACATATAGCAATTTAAAAAAAAAAGGCTTTTAGCCCAGTCGTCTACGCCCATGTTATATATATATATTTTTTTTTGTGTCAAGATAGATGTGGTACACATGTAAAAGGAAAGATGTATTTACATTTTCTCACAAGCTCTGCCATCTTTATTCCAGGAATTTAAGAACCTTGTTTTTGGAAGAAAGCACAATCATTGAAAGAAATGGTGACTGGCTTCAGGCGCTTGCTCAGAACAACACTGTCCTTGAGACTTTGAATTTTTATATGACAGAGCTCACCAAATTTAGGGTCCAGGACCTTCAAATTATTGCAAGAAATTGTCGATCATTAACATCTGTGAAAATTAGCGATTGTGAAATTCTGGATCTTGTGGGTTTCTTTCAAGATGCAGCTGCTTTAGAAGAATTTGGTGGTGGTCTTTTTAATAATGAGGAACCAGAAAGGTACGCCGCTTTATCGTTCCCAGCGAGATTATGCCGTTTGGGTCTAACCTACATTTCAGAAAACGAGATGCCTATTGTGTTCCCTTTCGCATCTCGGCTACGAATGTTAGATCTTCTCTATGCATTTCTTAGCACAGATGACCTCTGTTTGCTGATCCAGCAATGCCCCGTCTTGGAAGTTCTTGAGGTAAGACTACAAATTTCTCTCTTTATTTAATGTCTGTTCTCCGGTAAAGCACCTTTGCCTTTGGGAGTCTTGGAGATTGTGACATATATTAGAGGAGACTCAAAAGATCTTCCTCAAATTCCTCCTTGACACTTTGCACCCTCTAGGTTCAAACTCTTACAATTTGCACGCCTATGTTCTAAAATACGTACACTTTACATCCCAGGATCTTTATAAAGTTAAAAAGGTAGAAGCCGCAAATGGTAGGTTTTCTTTGAATCTCAGGCTGTAATGTAGAGTCTTGATGATAGAGGATGAACTGCGGGTTTTGAAATTGAAGGGTGGAAAATGTAGCTAAAAATATAGTCAACGATGGTTGTGGTATTTTTCTCACTCTATTTAGGCTGTCATAACATTTCAATGAAAACTTTTCTGTTGAACAAGTCACTGTATACGTGGTTGGTCACACTCTGCAATTGGCGTTTTAGTCACTGTTCACTGTTTATCTTACAAGTTCTAACTTATTGTCTAAGTTTGTACTGTTCTCAGACAGAAGATTTGTAAGGTGTATATATATAGAATGGGAAGAAGGGAAGATTGTCATGCTTAATGTAGTTTAGTGGAGTATCGAATGAGTTTCAAATTTGGATGAAATTCTGATATGTTATTTGTTCTTTATGGGCAGACAAGGAACGTCATTGGAGACAGAGGATTAGAGGTTCTTGCTCAAAGTTGTAAAAGGTTGAAGAGGCTTAGGATTGAAAGAGGTGCTGATGAGCAGGGTATGGGGGATGAAGGAGGCCTTGTTTCACAAAGAGGATTAATTGCCTTGGCTCAGGGCTGCCTAGAATTGGAATACCTGGCTGTTTATGTATCTGATATCACAAACTCATCTCTCGAATGTATAGGAACTTATTCGAAGAACCTTTGTGATTTCCGTCTTGTTCTACTTGATCGTGAGGAAAAGATAACTGATTTACCCCTGGACAATGGTGTGCGGGCTCTTTTAAGGGGATGTGAAAAGCTAAGAAGGTTTGCTCTTTATCTGCGGTCCGGAGGCTTGACAGATGTGGGTCTTGGTTACATTGGGCAGTACAGCCAAAACATAAGATGGATGCTTCTTGGATATGTGGGAGAGAGTGATGAGGGCCTTATGGTGTTCTCCAGAGGCTGCCCGAGTTTGCAAAAACTTGAAATGCGGGGTTGTTGCTTTAGCGAACAGGCACTGGCTGATGCTGTGATGCGGTTGACTTCTCTGAGGTATGTATGGGTGCAGGGGTATAGAGTATCTGAAACCGGTCAAGATATTCTGGCAATGGTACGTCCCTTTTGGAACATCGAGTTGATTCCTGCTAGAAGAATGGTTGTTGCCAATCAGCATGGGGAGAACGTGCTTAATGAGGACCCAGCCCATGTACTTGCATATTACTCTCTAGCAGGACCAAGGACTGATTGTCCTGACAGTGTTATCCCTTTGGATCCAGCAATGCTGGTTACCTCGTAGAGCTGTATATAACCTTTTGCCGAAGATGCCTTTTATCTTCTTAGTTGCTCGAGACCCTCCGTCATACGGATCTGTATTTTATCACTCCTTCTTGAGAAATTTCTCCTCTTGCTTTCCTTTTTCGTCTTCTGTTTGTTGGAATTCCTTCTTTTCTCTTTTATTTTGTCGCAATAAGATTGTGTCCTCTGTAAACCTTGTAAGAGTTTTGCATCTAATTCCATCCCTAGTACAGGGCAACTAGTTTACGGTTTCTGCAACACTCTTGTGACTTATTTTTGAACGGTTTTGCTAGTTTTTCTACTTTATTTTTTTGGTTGGGAACGGTTTTGCTAGTTTTTTTTTAATTTTTGGTCGGATCGGTACGTTGAGTTGTAACTTCTTTGAGGTGATTCCATTGGGTAATCTTTGACGGCAAATGGGCAAACAAAATGGATGGGGACAACAATTCGATTTCCGTGTTACGAGTTGCCGCTGGATCGTTTCTGTCTGATCTTTTGTTGATGGTCCTGACAGACAAGGTGGGCGATTGGGGATGGCAAGTGGGGGTGCTCATGAGCAAGCTTTACTCTGCCTCGGAAAGATTGGAGTGTACTGCGAGTGTTATTTATGAGGCTTCATAAAAATATATGCTATTTATATTGTAGAGAGAATCCACAAGGTCCTTCTGCAACTGCCGTCACTAGCAGGTTGGTCACCACGCATGATAAATGGCATCGATAGTATGGTCCAATAGGTCCACAAGGATGATATCTGTAACCCTATTTCTAGTATATCACACTACTTGGTATAGGGAAGAAGCTGGTTTCAGCCATGACTGCTGTACAAACTTATCTTCATCAAGAATTAAGAAGTCTCCACACCTTCCCAGGTGATATTGCGGTACCGTTGCAGCTCAGTTGTATGAAGCTCTCTCCATCTCGATTCTCAAGATGTAACCCTGCAAATTATAGAACATGTTTTGCCTGAGCATTACTTTTTACACTAACGGATAGAACTTTTGAGACCCATACAGCAGAAATTGCACTGCAGGCAAGCATAGGGACATAAAAACAGTTTGAATCACCAGCATACCCGTACCATAGAGAGATCAATATCATAGTCCAGGAGGTACCTGATTATCTATGCGTCTACGACTTTAACTAAAGCAATATGAATGTTGCAAACCAATAAGAGTACATGCTGGCGGGGATTTCCTCCTTTCTTTGTTGAACAAAATGAGTGGAAGGAAGTAAAATTAACTTTATTTTTGTTCGTGATACTCAGGAGTAAGATCAGATCAGCATAGTTTCCTTGGGAACTCATCCAGAGCGAACATTCCCGTTATGCTGAGAACCTCGTCATATCTAGAACATTTGAATGCAAACCCACAAGATGAGAGGTTGACGCAAATTCAGATTGACTGATAATACTGCCCCAATTAACAGAAGAAAAGGATAATGGTAATTTGTACAGAACAGCCAAAGTGTCCGGAGTCTTGCAGGGATTATGGTCCATCCCTAGAACAAAACCAAGACCTGAGATACATAAGTTTATAGATGCCACGATCAAGTCCCCTACACGGCCTGGTGAACACAGATTTCGCAAGCCAGGAAGTGAGTGCGGTAATTTCTGCTGGTCAGGGTCTGGGCAGGAAGATGCCGTTTCACATTAACCACGGTCCATGAGTTAGAATATTTGCATTTTGCTTCTTGTTCTTTGGATGATGTACTCAGTATCAGATCCTTATAATCACAAACGTAGAGAAATTAGAAAGCTTTGCTATAGTGTACCTATTTACAGGATCTTCAGGTCCCGCTTTGGAAGGATTGATTCCGTGCGCACGGACTTTTATTTCCAAACCAGAAACTCTTGTCTCTGTTAAGTAATTTCATCTTTCACGCATGCCAGAGAGCAACTGACAAAGCAGGTCATTGAAAGTAGTTGTAAGGACTAAGTTCCCTCTGATTCCCTTGTGTCCTATCCGTGATCCTTGGATTGGGAATCGGTCGTCCCATTGAAGGCATTCCGATTCCCTAGATGTGCAACACTAAACAATATGTTTTTGCAAATTCGACTATTTTCAGAAATCTATCTCATCGTCGTGGTTTTTCCTTCCTGATGAAAGCTATGTATCTAATCTTTAGCAAGTATCAGTACTTATTAAACTGCCTTGCGTAAGGAGAAGGCACTTGCTAACTAGTATGTAGAAGGCTTTTAGAAGATTTAATCTGCAGAGAAGTGTCTATGCTTTCTCATCCTTTATCGTCTGAATCAGACAGCAGCTCACAGTATGTAATATGACCTTATGTGGCAATAGCATTATCCTGTCTAATGCAAAAAAGTTTTCTCATCCACCCGTGTGATCTGGTGTTAATTGATTGCAGAGAAGCCATGGATGGAAGGGGAGAGGAATTTCTCTCCTATCGGTCCTATTACAATGGAACCTTTGCTTGTCATTACAATAGCCAATGGATAAGCAAGTTGTGGATAACTTACTATCTCGGCAAAGTTTTGTTGTATCAAAAGACCCGATCATCACCAGCTTTTAAGGATGACCATCCCTTTACAGATCGGTGAAAAATAGCTTTATCGTCATAATGAAACGAGTCCGCTAATGAAGACCTTTAAACATGTCTAATACACGTCCATCACCAAGATTTTGAGAATAAACAATTAGAATAGGAAGGATAGATTTCCTTTCTGATATGTTCTCATTGTAAACCAAGGGAAAATGACCTTGTAGGCTTAAATAAAGAAAGGATAATGTGGTGGCGAAACATTTTATATATACAACTTGCGAAAAGGCATTCCATGTTGAACTTTATAAGCTGGAGGGATTTTGTCATCTCTTGGAGGGAAAGGAAAAAGAGGGTGTAGATTAGTTTGGAATTTGTGGGCTGATGCTTGAATCGCTTGAAAACTTTAATGCAATTTCTACAGCGACATGATGATAGACACTGGTAACAATTTTCTGATTAAAATTCCTAAAGTTTCATTCTCTCTTATCTATTATGGTTAGATTTTCCCCAGTTTTCACTCCTTTGGAATTAAAGGACCGTGCCTTGGAATGGTAAGTTCCTCTTTCGCCTAATTTTTAAGCTATTACATTAGCAGCGTACCCACTAGAAAATCAATCGCTGTAATCGCGAGATCTTCAAGAAGGATCTCCTTCATCGGAAGAATAGTTAAACTAATGCAATATCTTTGCATCACCTTAATGTGCTTTTCCAGATATGCTAGTGATCAGTGCTCCAACTTTAAAGATGCAACTCTGAAGTCACCCCTTTTCAGAAAGAGGAACCATAATGATAATCTTAAGATAAAAGCAGTAGTCAACATGAATTTGTCCACCTCTATGAGTAGCATTTGCAATACCAAACATTGTGGAAATACCAAGAGATTATTCTAAACCATGGCTGGAGCTTAAAAAGCAGAGAATTAAGACTCACAGAAGAAAGCATATATGATGGATCCAGAGACTGATGTGAAAGTTGCAAGCAGAGGGCACTCACTACTCATGCTGATGCAACAGTCTTTCCACCATTGATGACTTAATTGGCACAAGGAGGAATATCAATTCAAAGGAGCAAATGTGGATTGGACAAGAAAAGGGTAACCTAAAAGAATCATGTTGGTAGGTAATTGTTTTTTCTTACGTGGACCGTCCTATATTCTGAGATGGATTGGAGCATGGGATGCTCAAGCAAAGTGGAATGCGGAGTCAGATCCGACTGAGCGACGGCATGGCACACAGTCAAGTTGGGCCATGTTGGGTGCCTATTGGATTTGATGGGCAAAAGAGTATGAAAGGAAAAGGCGAGCAGTGAGATGCTGAGGAATGGAAAAGCAGTGACCTGTGAATCAGCAAGTTTGGCCAATATGATCATCTGATATGGCTTTGCATTTGCCCTGGTCCAACATCAACAAAGGCATTCACACTAGCAAAACAGTTCCAATCCAGGCCTCCATGACTATTTTAACCACTCAAGATTAACTCCTTTCAGTACTATAAATCCCCTATATTTGGGTTCTGTGTCATCTGGAAATATCAAATGGACAATCTTCTGACTTTCAGATGGTAGATCAAACATCGCCCGAGTTTTGCTTTACCTTTTTATTAAGAAACAAAACTCAATCTTGTACACCGAAGATGGAAATAAAGTTCGAAGTTAATAAAGCTTAAACGTGAGGGATCTAAGCCATCACCTCATAATTCTAGACGCATTTCACGCTCCTGCAATTATCACACACGTTCATACATGCACTTATTTGATGAATATGTGTCTATAAACGAGGAAATGGCAGAGCATCCCATTCAACATTCCCAACAACCAGTCATAGAACCATTTTAAGAGATCAATCCCAAAATAGGACTTCAAATCCTCAATAGAGGGCCAAAATTAAGTCAAATCTCTCTTTTATTCCACAGTTACAAGCCCAGAGAGACAAACTTCAACATTTTTAGTTCTTTTCATTCATGAGTGCATAAATATCACATAAGCATCAAGCTACCAAATGTACACAAGGTCACTAGTCATCACAATCGATCCTGTCATCCCTGAATTTGGTGTCTTGAAGAGTGAATTCCAATCAATGAACTGCGGAATCCTGTACTTGGATAAACACCGTCCGGATTATGCTTTTCCTGCAATCTCATTCCATTCAGACCAAACCCATACGCATCTGGCATCAATAGATGCCCATGGCTCGAGTCAAAAAACATAAATTCTTCATAGTTAGGGAGACTATGGTCAAGGGCCAGCTCTGGTGCGCTGATGAGCTTCTGCTGCAAGGAAAGCACATTGGGCTGATCCAAAGAGGAAACCATATTATTCTCGGAAGGTGAAGCCGGGTCTGTGAGATTAACTGTAGTTATGTCATGTATACTTGGTCTCCTCTTGTCTTTCACACCAGAATGCTGCTGTCTCATGAAGTACTTCTGAGCATGGCTTGCGACTTGAGTGGGTGTCTTTGACTTCACAAACTTCCGCGAGATGTTTCTCCAGTCCCCTTTGCCGTACTTAAGGAGCCCCATCAGAAACCGCCTGTTATTTCAGCATCAAGCTTATATGTCACATTCTAGAGACAGCATTAGTGGCTGAAAAGCATGGTGAATGTCTTCATAAAGTAATCGCAACCTTCCGTGACGAGAACTCCCCAAACACACAAGGTGAGAACACCCTACATCTCTATTGGGGAACTGTTTTTTGCTTGGTTTAAATGCTGATTAACATCTGACTTACTACCAACTATAAAGTGCAGATTTGGTGCAAAGGTAAACACAAGCATAACGAAAACCCGTAATAATCTATATCGAAAAACCTTTTTTGTTCCTTCATTATCCTCCTTACCTTCTCTATGCCTGAAAAAGAAATCAACTTTGAGAGGTTCATATCAGTCACGATGTTCAAAATGCAGCTAACCGATAACACAGCAGTCGGATACATCTAATAAACTTCTGAACCTCCTTATTTTTTTTCAAAATAGGAATCATCTTCGCCCCTAGTAATCAAGCAGAACTCTAAAGAGAATGCTTTCATTAGATCATGAAGATGAAACCACCAGCAGTGACAAAAATATGCAAACTTCCAGCTTACGACATATGTCAACAAAAGACAGTTGGCCAGTTCTATAAAATCACAGCATAAGAGGCAGAGTTCTCAAGAGAATTAGATACGATGACAACTAACTACACCCAGTTGAGGTCAGCGACATAAATTCCTTCTCGAACGAATTCGATGTTATTAGGAAAAGAAGAAGAAGAAACGAACCTGTGCTCCTCCTGCGTCCAAGGCACTCCCTTCTTTCTTTCGTGGTCGGCTCCGCGGCCAGCCGACGATTTCTTCCTACACGCATCGAAATCTCTTCCGTCGATGGACGCCAGCGCGAAAGCCGAGCACAAGTACCCGTGAATTGGGTCCCGACCGGCTTCAATTTCGCACACATCCTCTTCTAGTTCCCTATACTTGATCTCCACATCCAGAACCGACTTCCCAACAATCGCAGCGATCTTAAACCACCGATCCGGCGTGTCCTTATCGTGTATCGCGAGCGCGCTCTCGAACATCTTGTTCTCTTCTTTAGTCCAGCAGGTGCTGAACCAAGTGGAATTGGAAATACAGGATGGTGGGTATAGAGTCTCCATTGCCGCTAGTCGTAACACCAGTCGAAACTCGTCTCCAAAAAATAAGATTTGGGATTCAGCGAGAGAATGCCGAGATATTGAGGAGGGTTCCCACGTCTTATAAAGAAACGACCACTAGGTTGCTTACTGGAAACAAGAATCACCCTTTATTCTTGATCTTGAGAATTCTAATTCTAATTCAAATTCAAAAGATTATGCGAAAGATCAAATTTTTCTGAATCCAGCAGAATCTAGAGAGAGAGAGAGAGAGACAGAGAGAGAGACAGAGAGAGACAGAGAGACAGACAGAGGGAGAGGGAGAGAGATGACCACGAGGAGACTGGGGCAGGAAAGTTAAATAGTAAGGAGAAGTGAGGGTAGTATCTCGCCCACCATCACAGTAAAGCAACACTCAAATTGCAACTCAAAGCATATAAAAAAAGAAGAAGAGAAGAGAACCCAAGAAAAATCTCAGGGGGGCGGAAAAAAGAAAAGACAAAACGACCCAAAAGAAAATCAGAACCAGAAGATTAAAGATGGTGGTGGACGAGGAGAGACCCCAGTTGAAAAAGAAAGGGAGAGGCGGGGGAGAGATTCCTGAGAATCAGACACAAGAAAAGAAAAAGACGCGGGAAAGCGAGGATTTTTTTTTTTGGGGGGTTCCCCTCTCTCTTTGTTCGCTTGCTTTGGAGAGAAGAAAGGAAGCGAAAGTGGGAGCTGGGTGGATGGATGGGATATATAAGAGGATGGGTCAGTGGGTTTTCTCCCCTGTAAGCTCGACCATGACTGTCTGCGGACGAACGAGTTCAGCAGATTTTGGGTCGTGAATGAGTGAAGCGAGTGGGCGGAAAAGGGGATGAACAGTGGAGGCGGAGGAGGCCGAGTGGGGCTTGTGATTGGCGTTCGAGCGTGCGATCCGTACGGTGCATCATCCCGTTTTTGGTTGAAACAGGAGATTACTGAAACTCTTTCAATCATCACACCAGACCGGAGACACCTTTTGAGATCGCCCAAAAAAAA
>BCNH02000007.1:12315794-12361279 GCA_001662345.2 Metrosideros polymorpha var. glaberrima | reverse complement strand
AAAAAAGAAGGAAGAAGAAGAAAGAGTAAAAGCCACAAAAAAAAACAAAAACATTAAACTATAGCCATTATAACACATTTAGCCCATAATATCACACATTTACTCCATTGTGATATATTTATCTCAAATTTCTTTTTGTGACATCAAAAATCTCAAACTTGTATCCTTGTGACATAATTATCCCAAAAAATTGATGTCATAGAAAATTTTTTTGGGATTCTTAATGTCAAAAAAAAATTTGCGATTAATATGTCACACATATATTTGGAGTAAATATGTTATATGGGTACAAGTTTAAGGTTCTTTGTGTCACAAAAAATAGTTTAGAGTAAATATATTATAGCCGGCAAAGTTTGGATTTTTTTGTGGCTTTTTAAAAAAAATGATTATATTTTGATTTTCTCAAATTTTATACGCAAATGGAAAATTTGTGTCTATATATATGTGTATAGATAATTAGTCGAGACTTTTACCGTTAGATACATAAATATAGATAGCCCTGATGAAATTAAAAATTACGTGTCAACTAGGTTTTTAAGAGATTTCAGAATAAAGTGTACCTTTTTTTTTATGGCCAAAATAATAAAGTTTACTTTAATCAGAACAAAAAAGTGCAAATGACTTTTACGTCACCAACATGTCCTTTACAAATATGTTCCCAATACATCACACAATTTCACACTAATCAACAATGCATAATTAATAATGACTTTTACGATCAGAAGCATAGTCATATATAACGCTAATGAGAGAGTTATTTTCAAGCCATACTTGAGAATTATGCGTCAACGAGCATGTAAACCAACATTAAAGGTATTATTAATTTTAAAATCTTAAATTATTCCGATATGGTTAAATGTAATATCGAGTATATTATTCACTCTATACTTTAGGAAGATAATTTTTTTTTATCTCTTTATAATTAGCGAGAATAAAATTTGAATTAAGATAACGGCAAATAAAAGTCTCATCATGGTGGTTTTTTGTTTTGTTTCATTCAATGATATGTATGGGAAACTGTAAATAACTTTATGTCTAGTTTTAATACTATTTCCTTTTTCTTTTTGGCCAACTTTTTATCGGTCCTCTTCACTCGTGCGAATTGGATCCTTTATTACCTGAATTGTATGCTTGAAATTTGGCAATGGGTATCCACTTGGTACAATTCCAAGATAAAAAAGGAATCACTTGGCCTAATTGGACCGACAATGTGCACAATCATCCCAAATGGAATAATTCTAATTTGGACTAACTTCTCATTTTTGTCAACTAGACATTCATTCCACATTTGACTCCCTTTGACTTCTCTTGGTTGGTGTGATCGCGAGATCTTCGTACAGAGAGCAGCAGTCTCTACTCAAATTGATCAATCTCCCCTTAGATCTACAGGTGGAGACATGCTAGTGAAGGGTTCAACTTTAAAAGAGCTTCTTCTCCACTCGAATTTCTATACTGGGATGTCGCTAATTTCTACGAAGTCGAGCAACTTTGGTCCTTTGATGAAAACGATAAGATGTTAGTGAAATTTTTCCGAGCGACGAGGACGAATATGCTCGAGCAGATTCTATTAAATAGAGATGCACACTCTGACTTGGTTTTAAAAAAAACAACAAATTCTCCCTCAACCCACCCTACTAAATTAAAATGAAGAAGAATTTTTTTTAATTCTCTGCTTTTGGTTTTCATCATGAGGTCCCAAATCTCTTCTTCAAAAGTCCCCAAATCTCCTGGTCTAATGGTGCAGCTACTGATTGGTCAACTGTCCATTCTCGAACCACCAATCGAAAAGCCCTACCCCTCCCCCCGCCAACAGATTTTCCCTAACATTTTGGAAGGTCACTAGGAGGAGGCAGAAGGGACTCGTTTGGGCCATCGCCATCTTCCACTATGAACACCATCTTCAGTCCCCATGTTGTGTGCACCTCCAGATGGCAGTGCAGAAACCAAGCGCCTGCAATTTCACGGCATCACCAGAAGGAAAAAGGTGGACATAGATTCATCAGGCTCCAAGGGAAATGGGTCACTGTGAAATATTCTATCACTTGACACAAGTCCAATCATATTCTACAATAAATATGTCATATTGACTTAAAATGAACACTTCACAGTTCCTCCCATGCCAAGAAACTGTATTAGTTGCTGTCTCCCTTTCATGAATCCTTTTCATGAAAAGGACTAGTTTCTAGTTTCAACCACAAAACAACCATTTCCTTTCACTAATGTTGAACCAAAATCAAATCAGGCATCTAAATTGACAGATGTATGCTCGTCTAGAAAGGAAAATACCAGTGCTGGACCAATCAGATTAAGACGACTGAATTGTCAGATGTCGGAAACAGAATGTCTTTTTACCTGGATTATCTGCTCTGAATCTGATCGCGGTCCATCCGCCGGTAGGCACTCCGATTGTGTTCCTCTCGACCGGGTCGACCAGATTGAAGTTCTTGGGGTCCTTATTCGGATCGTAATTCCCCAAGCCTTTCCCTATGGAGAAAAAGTTGAAACCGTGCAAATGAGTAGGGTGGTTCTCGGGTGCAATTATAGAAGTGCCCTGAAGAACGAGCTGAACTGTGGAGTTGTACGCAAGCTTGTAAACTTGCGTCCCGTTCATCGTCTGGATGTTACTTGGCGGCGTCCCCGTGTAATTGAATGGCATCGGGGGGTTTCCAGGGAAATCGTCAGTGTAAACCCCTCTTCTCTTGTGGTAATGTGCTTCGAGGATGTCAATGCTTGGCATCACGAAACTCACATTGTTCAATGCTGCGACCAGCCTGCTCCCGTTGACACACGTGGAACATGGGTTCATTCCGACACTCATTGTGAAGAGAAGGGAATGATCGATGGTCAACGGGACGTTCGTGGGGTATTGCTTCGAATTGAGGCTCCGAAGCGAGTTGATGAAGCTGAATTCGACCGAGGTGGCATTGATGGCCGGAATGCTGGCTTGGACCGTAGGAGTTGAGTTGAGGTTGTATTGCATAATCCCAGTTGCGGTCAAATTGTCGACTGCAATAACAGTGTCCATGAAAGGAGAGATGGCCATAACGTAGCTCCCGCTGCTCCGGTGGGCAGCCAGGAGGGCGTTGGTGGTCTGTCCCGGAGCGATAAATATCGTGTCAATGCTGAAGGGTTTGGTGTAGGATGCATCGACTTCGACCACGGTCAGGTTGTGCCCTGCGATCTTGAAGAAAAGCTCGTCGTTCACTGCGGCATTGACGATCCGCAGGAGATAGGTCTTGCCACTTTCCACATGGAGTGTATAGCCTGACAAGTTCAGAAAGTAAAAAATAAGATGGTAGCCCTGTATTCTGTTGGTTGATTGCAGTATAAGTTAAAGAGCTTTTTTGGTGGTATTCCAATCCGAATTTCGCTAGAATAGAGGCAATTCACATTGTAAGTCCGATTTCGAGCTTGATACAATTCAGTTCAAACTGGATGTATGAGATAATGTATACCCCATTTTCAGTACCCTGAGAAGAGCAATTAGGGAAAGGCCCCGGATGTCCATTGATGGTGTGTGCATCTGATAAATTTGGTGGCAGGCCTGATTGTACAGACTGGCTGAGCACAAGCTCGGTATCGGCTTTCCACCATTCGCCTGTGAGTTTTCGCAAGACACAAACACGTATTTTCAGCCAAATTAGCAGTGCTATCTCGGAGAAAGTCCAGGCCGAGAGTGGCCTAAATCAAGGTTTTTAGGACAGACCTAAAATGATGATCTTTTCCTTGTAAGGCTTTGGGAAGGGATAGGGGACTCCTCGCTTGGGCAAGATGACTATGGCACCGTGAAGGGTCGACCTGAGCCAAGTGATGTGCGCATGCCAGAGCAATGTGCCTCTCTGGTCTGTGAGTGTGAAGTTGTAGATATAGCTTTGTCCTGGCGGAATCGGGCACTGTGTGATGTATGCCGGTCCATCTGACCAGCCCGTCCTTAACTGCCTCACCCCATGCCTGAACAAATTACACCCATATAATCATCCTGAAATGTGATTTTTATCGGTTGGTTTTACTGGTACGATAAAGACATCTCCTTGAATAAGTAAGCACATTTGAAATGAGAATGTAATCCAATTAGAAGGTCCGAAGGTATAACAGAACACGAGCCAAGAATCTACAAATGAAGCTTACTGCCGTTACGTAGGTTTTGATACATTCAGAAGACGGGAATGAAAGTTTTAGAACGAAAATATTGCAGGACTGGAGTCAAGATCCCAACTTTAATCGGCTGAAGAGCTGTATCCAATGATTATGGACATTACAGCAACTTCGAACTTATAGTTCGTTGAAAATGTGAGTTAATACATCATTGCATCATTTCGAATGCATAAAAACAGCAACCAGATTATCAAATGCGCATGCTCGAGTAGGTACCAGTGAATGGTGACGTTGTAGGAAACGTGGTTGACGACTTGGACGAGGACGGTGTCGTCCTCCCTGGCATAAAGAGTAGGCCCGGGGAACTTGCCGTTGACCGTCAGGATGGGCTTGCTCGCACACAGCTTCGTCATGTTCTTCATCACCACCTGCACTCATCACCCACCACCTCAGAAAGTTAGTCTTCTTTTCTCTTCTCATTTGTACTTATCTCCACTCATGGATGGATTATCTCCTCCTTTCCTTTAATTAACAGCTCCGGAAAATTCATCTCATCCCCATGGAAGGAAAAGTGTAATTCATTCACTGCAACTTAGACACTTCACTTGGGTATGATGATAGCATATTGAATGCATATCTTGATTACCATGCTCCGGAATATGCTGCATAGTTAATGTAACTTATTGATACGTTCCTCATTAATTAATTAAATGATCTCGGAAGATCAACCATATCTTGCCGAGACAAAAAGCCTCTCCTTGATCATTCTATGAAATCCCATATGTATTTTGAGATACTTTTGATCGTGTATACGTTCAACTTATCGTTCAGACATAGATTTTACTGTACTTACACGGATGATTTCAATATAACGAAATCGTACGAGCAAGAAGTGTACGGTGTCGGACAATATTCGATTCCAATCTTTAAGGACCTACTTAATCAAAGACTTAGATCCGCTTTCAGCATTCTGTTCTCCTTTTGCCGGGATGTCATAAGCATGTTGTTTCCATTCGTTCTAAACGAAAGGAAAAACTGAAAAGGAAAATGAGAGAAGGAAAGCCGGGGAGACCGCTACCCTTTACAGGTGTGGCCAAAGAAGGCCTCGAGTGCCCATGCATGGCCGGACACGTGCACGGTCCGCCTTTGACTGCTCATGCATGCGTTACTTACACTGAACTTGTAGTGACGGACCAAACCCTCGGCAGCCGCCGGGAGCATCACGGCCACCATAAGCATCGCCGGGAACCACCGCTCCATTTCCTCTCCCTCTGAGTCTGTGCGTGCTGGAGTAAACTTGAAGATAAATGCAGGCAGAGACAGAAGAATGGACAACTGATTCGCCTGCAGGAGCTTTCTATTAAAGGTGGGTCTGAACTGAAAGAAGAGTCAAGAGAGGGAAGCGATGGGATGTCGTTGTTGGGGGGTGGTTGGATGACAACGGCACTTTTAACTTTGGGTTTGAGAGGTGATGAGCGTGGAGGTTTATGCACTCGCGTTCCTGCAGATGGAATGAGATGAAGAGGAGAGATCGATGGCAGCCATGGACTTGCCAGAGCTTCCTTGCATGTTACTTAAAGCTCTCGCAAGTCTTCTCTCTCTCTCTGTCTGCACATCTGCATTTGCAAGTAAACCACAACGCTTATAACCTCTCAAACAAAAGTTGAAAGTGCCACTTTCATCTTTCATGTGAACCCCGCATATCGGTTTCTCTCCCCTTCTTGACATATACTTGCCATCTCTCTCTCTCTCTCTCTCTTATGTTTCTGTTGAAAGGGTTTCAGCATGCCGAAAATATGCGCGAAATCAGGGGAGCTACCATTATGATGGAGGACCGTGAGACCCTCTCGTACGGAACATAGAACATGTTTTATTGGGACTGACAGCGGGCAAAACAGAAGGAAAAAAATTACTGCTAGACTCTTTTCTTATCAAAACAGAAAGAAAATAAAAACAA
The DNA here is from genome assembly GCA_001662345.2 of Metrosideros polymorpha var. glaberrima. Lineage (NCBI taxonomy): Eukaryota > Viridiplantae > Streptophyta > Magnoliopsida > Myrtales > Myrtaceae > Metrosideros > Metrosideros polymorpha. The sequence goes on along the minus strand of BCNH02000007.1, from coordinate 12,355,227 downwards.
GACCAATCTATAAAATAAGTCTATTCAATATTTCTCAATTCGTAAATAATTGAGCCAGGAGAGCGAGTTTAGCAGGCAGTGAAAAGTGTGGAAGATGGAGGGGAAAAGAAAGAAAGCTACATCAATGAAATGGAGCTTTGGAGCAGGACTTCTAGATGTGGGCGAAACCCAACATTGACCTTGGAAAAAGCAAAAGTATCGGGAGAAAGATAGATGGGTCCCCAAATATATTTGCTGTCCACAGAGCAAGAAAATATATACTTATGTAGTTGGGACGAGGTTTTCATGAACTGAAAAGCTGTTGATGTGAGTTCTAGGCTTACGTTAACAGCTCAACTCGCCCATCCCTCTCGAGGGTTCCACTTCCTGACCTTTTCTTATTGTTCACTGTGATTTTCTGTCCATGTGTTCATGTCAAATCTTTATTTCTATGATTACTATGCCACGCCTATCTGATTTTCTCCTCATGTAATTTGACATTAGCCCATGAATTTGTCCTGTCATCTGGGTTTATTTTCCCTTTCCTCTTTTTGACTTTTTTGCCTTGTGAAAGAGGCTTTCCTTGACCAAAACTCTGTTGCAGAAATTAATAAATGAGACTGGAGATTTGTCAAGAACAGACTTTGTTCTTGTCAAGAGCAAGAGGAAAAATTATCTGCTCAGGTGAAATTCATCTTTAAAATACAGATGATCAGATTCTCGTCATAGTTCAATCTTGAGATATATATTATAGCATAATCAACAAAATATGTCCTGACATGAAATGAAAAGTGTCATATACTGCTGAATAGACATGGAGTTGCTTTAAACTGATATTTTAGATGCAGCATCTATTGCATCCTCAATCTTCTTTATGCAAGATTTATACAGGAATCCTAGGTAATCTATGATATTTTCCTCGCATGTTCCTTCCAGCGGGTTTATTTCGAAGGACCACTGAACTAGCGTCGAATCGTCACCATAATCAATGAGCACTACTTTGTTCACAGATCCATCTAATCCCACATTGCTTGCTTCCATTCTGTACACATAAGTGTGTGAGAGGGGGTCCATAGAAACCAGCATTTCCTTGATCCATGACCTCTCTCCATCCGGTTGTGGAAACATGAAGCCCGAGACCAGCCGAACGTACCCCGGAACGCCGTCTTCTCCGGCCAGGTTGGTGCATTGTTCAACCATCGGCATCCACTCTGATAACCTCTTTGTTTGGGAGACCACAGGCCACACTTTGTCTAAGGGCGCGTTGACGATGCCACTCACCGATCCGCGCCATTTTTGGTCCGTTGCCTCAAGTGCCTGAAGCATGTAATCTAAGGATTAACTAGTGAAAATGAAATGATATGCCGTGATTGGAGGTATCACAGAATGATTATGATACGATATCCAGTGAATTGATAGCCTCTCAAGAGTCTACAGTGGATACATATTCCTAAATCATGTGCAAAAGCTGTGTTCATCCACCTAAAGTTGCTAAAAGGATCTGTATTTCTACATTTAACCTTGTCAATACTTGGGACATTTGAATGTTGAACTGGTCTAGACTCTAGTGCTAGGCTTTCTCGATATTGAGGGCAATTCGAGAAAATTTTTACTCGGGGGAAGTTGAATAAGAAGGGTAAAACCAAGAAAGAGGACAACAAATTGAAATCTCGATCTCACCATGAATATCTGCTTCTTCTCTTGCGAATAGCTGTATCTGTACTATGCTAATGTATCGGAACTTCCAGCTGATGCTGAGTTTTGAGAATAACCTTCAGATTCAGATCATCTGCAATATGCTAGTGTGCTGTTGATGAGATCTCTCACATCTTTGTGAGATGTGGAAGCCAACAAGGTTGCTTTAAAGGCAAATGCAATTGGGATGGAATCCCAAGAAGCATAAGGATGCCTGTCCCTGCTTCTCAAAATGACAAAAGCTGGGGGATAAGTCCAAGGCTCACCTTCTTAGTGATTTACAAATTTTGGATCTGCTTGTTGCTGCTCTAATCATACCAATCAGTATCATTATCCGCATTAGAATTAGAATTGTTGCCACCAATATAAGTTTGAAAAACGCATCATGGTTAGTATTAAGGTATATTTAAAGCATGAAAGTACCAGTACAAATATGCATGCTTCTGAAGCAAAAGCGACTTTCCGATACGGTCACTCAATAATACACTTTTATAATAGACCAAAATCAAAATTTCCCATTGTGTCTGACCTTTTATTTGCTTCTAGGAACACGTCGCGGAATGTCTGTCTGTCCGTCGATGTAGATTACCGATCACTTTGTTCTCGCAGATGGGTTCTTTCACTTCTTTCAACCCTTCACCTATCTCAATCAAAAGCCCTGGGGAAGCTACTTCAAATAGAAGTTCGCCACCATTCCTTCTGCGTTTTGGTGCATATCTTTCCTCTCATACGTGTAGTCTATAAGCCGTTGATGAAAAAGGATGTTCCTATCGAAAATAACAATCTGATAGATGCGTTTGCCAATCTGCATAGCCAAGCCACCGATTGATTGACAGAAAAGAAACATTGCAGCCATTAAGAGTGAAAGAGGGCTACATAAAGGAAACATTTGCTTCAACATCATGGTCAGGCTAGTCGCTCGTGGCTCTCAAGTTTCCTGGACTGAACATCTTGCCTTCACCAGTTCACGTCTCACCCCTTTCCCAAGCAACCACCAACAAGTGATCCGAAAAACGACACGCACATGCTCGATCCATTCTGAAAACAGGATTCCTATTAAATTAGGCGTTGTCATTTCCGGAGCATCATTTTACATCCTGCAAAGAGTTGATCTCTTCTGTTACACCAGTTGACTTAATTTGCTACATTGCAATGTGCGTCCATGATACTGGAGCTCGACGGAAAGCGACTCTGACTTCGCCTGTTCGGGTTCATTGTTCAACGGGCTCCAAATTATAATGGACTTCCTGATTCCTACATACAGTACAAGAGACTCGAGTGAACAATTATGATGTGAAGACCTTTTTTACTGGCCTTGTCCATGTCTTGGAGCTCTAGGACTATGTCCAACCCTTTGCTAACTTCCTGATAAGTAACCTCATTTGATGTTTTGTCTTGGTCGACCGCCATATCTTTGTGCGCCACATGGCGCAGGCTTTCATCCAGCGTTTGAACTTTGTAATGCACGACGTGATGTGTGGTTCGAGGTTCATCAAACGACGCGTTGTAGATAGATTTAGTCGGTTGTTTCCTGTTGGAATTTGTGATCCAATTTCTAACATAGAAATCTCTAGTCCAATCTAGACTACTCTAGTGGACGTGAGAAACAAGTTGTCAAAATAAAATATTGTGAAGATGGTCTAGAATTGGTGAGAATGGTTTCTACAAGATTACGTGGACAGCATTCAAGAAGAATCTAGAATAACAAGTTGTCCAACAGATGAGCTGTAAAGAGAAGTGCAGAATCCTCTAAGGCGGTTGTACTTAGTCGGTGGAGATGCCTATATAAAGGCCATAGCTCATACATGTTAAAGAGTGTGAGGAGTGAGCTCATAAAGCCACATTCTTCGCTCCTCCACCAATACTCCATCAACTATATTTGGACAACTATTTTGTTCAACTAATGAAATTATCGTTCTTTATCTCATGAACTATACTCCTTAAACTATCCAACCTTGTTCCTTTGTTCATCATCTATCAAATATATACAATATACACACACTTGCACACATTCAAACTACAAACTATAATCCATATCAAAACACACACTTCCGTGCCCAATCTAAATTTTAACATTTCCTTACTTTTAAGTAAATTATTTTTACGTGTTTTAAAAGCCAAAACGATAGTTATCACATGGAAATACCGTTTTTATGACTATGGACAAAATCAATTATTCAAAAAGTAAAAATCAATATAATCTATTATATTGAAAGAGAACAATTTTATATTTGTTATAATTAGAAAAGGATCACGGTTATCTATAATTTAGGTTGAATAAGAATTCCACTAAGTACATTTTTCAAAGGGTTTCAATACCACGAAAAACCCCAAAATGGTACACCAATGACAAATATATCCTAAATTAATATTTTGACCATGAAAACCCCAAACTGGAACATCTGTGAAAAATTTACCTCAAACTATTTTTTTAACCACGAAAAACCTCAAACTAGTATATTTGTGACAAATTTACCCTAAACTGTTACACCTGTGACAAATTTACCCTCCGTTAGTTTCCGTAAAATGTTGGTGTCAAATTGCTGAGTTTGATGACACGTGACAGTTGACGGGGTGTACCAGTTTGGGGTTTTACCCTTCTTTTGCTTCAGGTGTGCCAATTTAGAATTTTTCGTGGTATTAACCCAAATTTAACGGAAATTAACGGAAGATAAATTTGTCATAGGTGTACCATTTTGAGGTAAATTAATCATAGATGTACCAGTTTGAAATTTTTCGTGGTTAAAAAAATAATTTGTGATAAATTCGTCACATATGTACCAATTTGAGATTTTTTGTGGTAAAAAGAATAGTTTTTGGTAAATTTGTCACATGTGTACCGATTTGGGGTACTTCGTGGTATTAATTCTTAAAATAATAATAATAATAACTTAGTTAAATTTTCTTCAATTAGCTCATTTCTATTGACATGGCTCGGTTCATCTTCTTTGACAAACTCTAAAATTTGGGGTAAATTTGTCACATGTATACTGATTTGGGATTTTTGTGGTAAAAAAATTAGTTTAGAGTAAATTTTTCATATGTGTACAAGTTTAGAGTTTTTCGTAATTAAAAAATTAGTTTATGATAAATTTATTATAGATGTACAAATTTGGAGTTTTTGTGGTAATAATCATTTTTCAAAATAATTGTACCATGGGCCGGCCCAGCCCGTTCGACCCATTAACCTCGGCCCAAAATGACCGGTCTCGTACGAAGCGAGACAGCCAATCAGATACTTGGGCGCATGCACTCAACCTTATCGAATTGGATTAGGGTTTCTCTTTCTAACCGTAACCGACGAAAAGTCGAAAAAGACCGCGAAGTCGACCCAGCTTCTTCGTTCTCGAGCTTGACTGATACTCCTCCCGCTGCTTGAAGTTCCACACTTCGAGGTCGAGTCTCGCTTCCCTAGCCTGCCGATGGAGTTCGGGGCTCCTTGCTCCAGGGCTTTGAATGGCGGGAGGTCTTGCGGACGCGCAGTTGGAACGCGAATTCACAGAGAGATCGTCAAATCGCGGTTTCCCTTCGGCGCCTCGTTCCGAGTTTCGCCAACCTCGGCCTCGCGAAAAGATTGCGCCGTCAAAGCTATACTGAAAGACTATACTGTTTCGATCGACAAGGTATTGGATTCCTGTGTTGCTTTGAATTTCCGAGGTACAAAGTTTCTATCGAGACGAGTTTGATTTGGTTAGCGAGGCAAAGGACGAAAAGGGGAAATGACAAAAATTTAACCTCCGTTCGCTTCGCGAAAAATGAATGATTTGGAAGACATTTTCCTAAAAACCGTGGATTGTATTGAGGGCAAAAATGAAAAAATCGAACACGAAAATATTGAAACATAATTTGTTGTCGATAAATGAAAACATTTCTCGTTGACTAATTATTCAACTGATACAAACAGAGCCTTCGTAGAAAAATCTGTTCTTGTCTTGGGATTGCGTTTATTTTGGTATTATGGGGAGTAGGAGTAGAAATGTGGTGGATACGGTCTAGAACTTGGACCTTTGATGTGGTGCTTTATGTGCGTCTTCTACAGAAAAGAGAATCTTGGCTAGGATTTATCTCTCAGTTCATCGCCCATTGAGACTATTGACTTGAGAATTCAAGATATATGATATAGTCTGTTTATCTTCAGGCAGGCAAGATGTCTAGCCAGAGTTCACGTGATTTCGAGCTTTCAAGTTTGACAGCCTTGTCACCTTTGGATGGCCGTTACTGGAGTAAAGTGAAGGACCTTGCTCCTTACATGAGTGAATATGGCCTAATCTATTTTCGCGTTCTTGTCGAGGTACTATCGCATTCTACTTGTAACTCTGCAAACATGAATTGCTCACCGGTTTCATGTTGAATCTGCTTGATGATGTAATTGGTTAATTGCATTGGATGATACTGCTCCAATATCTGTGCAATAATTCTACCAAACTGTACCATTGAGCTTAATATGCCTTTGCAAACATATAATGAAAATTTGAATACCATGATTCTGTGTGCAGTAAATGCATACTGGTCTCATATTCGTCCAGAGCAATACATGTTTCAAAATGAGTTTTAGTTATCAGGTTGGAAAAGTGTAGGACGGACAACTGGTGAATTCGAGTTCATTTGGTTTAGAGCAAATCTACTACTCGGTAAAAAGTATTCAATTCCGTGAAAAAAAAAAAGAGAGTCTGTACTTGTTATTTTTTAGTTGTATTTGTATTCTCAAAATTTTGGTAATGGTTGCCTTCTGGTGTCACTAGTTATTTTCTTTATCCTTTCACAATTAATAGCAATTTGAGGAAAATATTCAAATCAGTGCTCCCTTTCAGATTAAATGGTTGCTGAAGCTCTCCCAAATCCCTGAAATAACAGAGGTTCCAAACTTCAGTGAAGAAGCTGAGTCTTTTTTGCAAGGGCTAATCGATGGTTTTAACTTGGATGATGCATTGGAAATCAAAAACATAGAGAGAGTGACAAACCATGATGTTAAAGCAGTGGAATATTTCTTGAAGCAGAAGTGTCAATCGCATCCAGAGATAGCACAGGTTTGGAGCCGGTCTTTACTTCTGTAATGTTCAGATAACCTGCTATGTCTATTTCCTCCTTCTCTTGTCTGGGTTTATCCTTGTGCAAAGTGAAAAGGTGATGCAATTGTTCTCTCCCTCTGTGCAGGTGCTTGAGTTTTTCCATTTTGCTTGCACATCTGAGGACATCAATAATCTCGCTCATGCATTGATGCTGAAAGAATCGATGAAGAACGTCATGTTTCCTGTCATGGACAACTTGATCAGGGCTTTATGTACCGTGGCTAAGGATAATGCTCACATTTCTATGCTTTCTCGTACACATGGTCAGGTAATTTATCAGCTTTGGCTGGGTAAATATAACAAGAATCTTCTTGAGACTGTTGTTTTTCAGTGCTGTGGCAGAGCTACATGATCTACAAATATGAAGAAAAAAGTGCACTTCTTGGACCCTTAAAAGATTTGATGTCATGATTAGCATGGTGGAATGTTCCTACGATTCTCTGACCCAGAAATTATCCAAGTCACATGTCTGTTGTCTTTCTTACTCTATAGCGGTGCATTATTTGATTATCATATCCTGATAATTCAAATTATAGCCTGAGTTCCAATTTAACCATCACTGCATATTGCTAAATCTGTACTTGTTATCTTGTAGCCAGCTTCACCAACAACATTGGGGAAGGAAATGGCAGTTTTTGCTGTCAGGTTGAGTAGAGAAAGGAAGGAAATACATCAGGTCGAGATTATGGGGAAGTTTGCTGGTGCAGTGGGAAACTATAATGCTCATCTAGCTGCATATCCTCATATTAACTGGCCCCATATAGCTGAAGAATTTGTGAAGTCTCTTGGATTGAGTTTTAATCCATATGTTACCCAGGTGTGTTTGTGGAGGTTTTGTTGTCCAGTTGTGTAAATTAGTAGTATTATTGCCAGAGTATCTGAAAATATGATCATTTGTTGCTATAATACGTATGAAACAAAAGAATAATCAGAACTAAAAAAGAATCCATGGGTTGCTGTTACTGTAAGCATTTTATTCCTCATGAACAAGTGTATACAGAACTGTACGTGATCAGTTAAATAAAAATGACATGGAAAAGGTTCAATGCAGAGTTTCATTACTCATAGTTGCAGAGAAGTCATGACGATGCTTGGTTAATTCTGAATGTTCATGTATAAATTTATTTTCAAATTTACCGATATATATTCCGAATATATAGATTTTTTAGTAATAGCTTGTGTTTGACATGTGGAACATTACAATGTGTATGGGGAAGGGTTTTATCAATAATTTATATAAGCCCCTCAACATTCAAGGAGATATATCTTGGCTATATCTTGGCAGTGTCTTCTTGGCATATAAATATGGTTTTATCTTGCATATGCCACTAATAGGAAAAAAAAAATTCTCCACAATTGGCCTTATTCATCTTTGATGTGATGGTCAGTGAGAGAGTGAGAAGTTACTACTATCGAGTCAATGGTGGAGAAAGCTGCCTTGGGAAAGTTTTCTTACGCCTAGAAAATGTGGTATAATTACTTAATAATTTAAGACGAGCCTAGTGTCAAAATTTTTGTGCACACTACGTTTGATGTTGCAAAAGTCTTGGCTTGACAATATTTTTTACCTAGGGTCTTCTATTACAGTAAGAAAACTCATTATTGGACTTGTTAATGCTTAAACTTAAAGATGTTGCTTCTACTATTGCATATAGAAACTTGTGATCATATGGCAAAACTTTTTCATGCTGTTAAATTCTTGAACTCATCGATGTTGCCTCTACTTATTGCAGATTGAAACTCATGATTACATGGCAAAACTTTTTCATACACTTATCCAGTTCAATAATATACTGATTGATTTTGATAGAGATATCTGGGGCTACATTTCATTAGGCTATTTCAAGCAGGTGAGAACTCCGATGCATCTGCTTTTCTTCTAATTATTTTAACGGAGAAAACATTTAACTTCTTAATTATACTTTTTAACAGATAACTAAGGCCGGTGAGATTGGCTCTTCAACCATGCCCCATAAAGTAAATCCCATTGATTTTGAAAATAGCGAAGGCAATCTTGGTAAAGCCAATGGAGGTCTATCTCATTTAAGCATGAAGTTGCCAATATCACGCTGGCAGGTGAGACCAGTTTTCTATTCCCTTTCAAGCAATAGATGCTATTATATGAAAGGATCATCTACTTGCTTGTCTCCAACAAACTTTTTTCTCCACTTACCCAAGAAAAGACATTTTCACCGATCATTATAAACTTTCTGGCTTGTCTTTCATTGCAGCGCGACTTAACTGACTCGACTGTACTGAGGAACATGGGTGAAGGATTGGGTCATTCTCTTCTTGCCTATAAAAGTGCACTGCTGGGCATAGGGAAACTTCAGGTATCCCATGAGTATGATGTTAACTGCTGCTTTCCCTTTCCCTTTCCCTTCTTTCTTTCCTTTTTTTCCTAAGGTGAATGTAGATGAGCAGCTGTCGCCCAAAGCAATATAAGTGTGTCTATAAGCAGTCTCTTGCTTACTCTCTAAGTTGAATCTCGACTATCTTGTTCTTTTCCTCAGACTTTATAGGCTTTCTCTTACGTGCAAAGAATGGCTTCTCTAGTTTTAGTCACAAGACACATGCTCTTTAGTTTTCAAAAAGAATACACGAATGCTGTAGTTGCTTGTACAAGGATGATTTCTTCTGTTTAATATCTCTTATTTCTAGGTTAATGAGGCACGCTTGAGCGAGGACTTGAATCATTCATGGGAGGTTCTTGCTGAACCAATACAAACTGTATGCATCTTACTTCTTTTTTACGTCTAAGTCGATGAAAGCTATTTACTTTTTCCGATCCATGCTTTATCTTCTTGCCTGAGCTGGTGGTGTCATGGGGATTGTCAGGATTGTCACGATTTTATTCTTGAAGAGAATGACAACCATGGAAAAAGAAAAAGGCATCAAGAAAGGAGAAGGCTCTTATTATTATTATTATTTTGTGGAGTAAAATACTGCCTTTTTCGATAATGTAGGAGTTCCCATATTTCTCTATCTTTCAATGTGGGCTAATACATAATATTTGATATCGGTCTGCACTGATCCATTCTTGCATATTATGTCAGACCTCTATTTTCATCCAATTTTGTACCAAACTACAGTCTTTTCTGGTTTTTCACGTGATTTGCCTTTTCTTTCTACGTCAATGAGTAAATTCGTGCCTTGCTCATCTATATACTCAATATGCACAGGTCATGAGACGATTTGGGGTCCCAGAGCCTTATGAGAAGTTAAAGGAATTGACCAGGGGAAGAGCAGTTTCACAAGAAAGTATCACAGAATTCATTGAAGGTCTAGAATTACCTGAGGAAGCAAAAATCAATCTCTTGAAGTTGACTCCACATACCTACATTGGCACTGCCGCTGAATTGGCCATGAATGTAGACATAGCTGTAAATCTGCTGAATGGTCTGGAAATTTTTTAAAGAGGGACACTTGGAATGTTGCATAATATGCAGTATAACAGCATAAATGCCATACCTTGAGATGTCCTATGTTTATTGGTGGGCAACTTATTCAACTCGACCCGCATGAGGTACTTCTTCACTGGGCGAGGATTTTGTTTACTGCATTATGGAATGCAGAGTTGTATTCGGTGCTAGGATATGTCATGTATTGCATCAAATGAAATTTTGAGGGTGATGCAGTTGAGGCGAGTTCAACTAGGATGAGATTGTCTTCTCTCGGTGAAAACAATGCCGGCTTAGATGTTTATTGGCACCATTACATGTCACATAAACATGCTGGTAGGTTAATATTTTGGTTCGGACATATGGAATCTGTTATACTGCTGAATATAGGAATAGAGCTCGATAAAATGAATTTGATTTATTGAGTGTGAAAGATCGGTTCACTTTAAGGTAAGTGTCCTTTTGCAATGTGTCTTGTGCTGTACTGTCTCGAGATGATCTCACAGGGAACTCGGACATGAGCTTATTTGAGAAATTTCGGCTTGTGCTAATCATTTCTATATCTGGTAGTCGAAAAGGGAGAAAATTACCAAAACAGTTATAAATTTATTGTAATCATGCTAATTCAGTCTTAATTTTTTTTTTTTTTTTAAATATTTGTGCCAAATCAGTCCATTTGGCTGATTGGCGTTGACATAGAAATTAATAATTTTTTGATTTTTTAATTAATTTTTTATTTTTCTTCATCTTCTTCTTGGTTCTAGTTCTGTTTGTGGCTGGCGAGCTCCAGCGAGAGTTGTGGCCCTCACCTAGCAAGGCCGCGGGCAAGGGCAGCCTCAGCATGGCCTCGCCGATCGCGGGTGAGTAAGGTCTGGTGGCCCAAGGGGAGATGATTGCTGCCATCATTGTTGTGCTTGGGGGGGAGTTTTCTCTTTCTTCTTCATGCTCTCGCTAGCCTTAGATAGATCTGGGTGAGGTTGCCTTTGCCCACGACCTTGCACGCCTCGCTGAGCGAGGGTCGCGACCCTTGTCGGCCACAAGCAGTACCAAAACCAAGAAGAAGGAGAAGAAAAAAAATAGAAAAGAAAATTAAAAAACTAATTAAAAAATATTATAAATATTAAAAAATTGTTGTTTTGGCTGGTTGGCGTGTCACGTTAGCGCTGGCTGGCCAAATGAACTGAATTGGTATAAATATAAAAGTTTTAGGACTAAATTGGCTCAAAAAAATAATAATTTAGGACTGAATTGGCACAATTGCAATAGGTTTATGACTGTTTTGATAATTTTCTCGTCAAAAGGCCATGTACTATGCCTTTGGAGTGTATGCACATAAATTTTTTCATTATTTTTTGAAATTTGAATAATATTTTACATTTTGACTGGAATTAAAAAGATAGTTTTTATTTAATAGGATGAAAAGTGGAAGACAAGGGAAAAAAAAAAGGTCGAGCAGTAGGGACTGGCAAGGTTCCTTGAATGAGGGTGTGCAAAGCCCTCATCTGAAAAAGCTTATTCCAAGCCTCTTCTTTTATATTACAGTTTTCTCGAATTTTAAGGTCTTGTTGAAAATTTTGATTTTGTGTGCAGAAGTATGGTGTTAATATGGATGATAGTTTGTGGTTAGTAATGTGCAAGTGTGTATGTGTAGGATATAATTGGTAGAGAATGGACAAGAGTCAAGGTAATAGTTATAAGTTCAAGGATATGGAAAAGAAAATATAATTTACTTAGTTTTTGGGTTATATAAGAAGTTAGAAGAGGTATTGGTGTTGGTGGAGAGGTACACCCCACACCCCTTACAAGAATGAGCACTAAGCCTATTTATAGGCTTTTTCCTTCCATGTACAACTTTTTTGGAATAATCTAGGAATATCTTTTTTCTAGATATATCTAGACTTTTCTATAAATCTCAACACTCTTTCAAGGAAAATCTTAGATATTTCAACAAGCATCTAGACCATTCCTCAAATATTTGTGCTAAATATCTTATATGTACTAGATGTTTCTAGAAATTGGATCACAACTTTCAACAGGTCTAGTCTCGAGTTTTAAGTTCAAGCGTTTGCAATGAAATACATTGTCGTAGTGGGGGTGATTACGTTCCAAATCTATATCTATACTATTATTTCAAAAAAACTTTTCTTTTTCTGTCATCATTTGAATATCCAGAAAAAGTTAGAACATTTCTCTGAGCAATTATTTTTACGAAAAAGCTAAAGTTTTGTAAAAACATCAAGAAGAAGAATTACCAGCTATTAATCTATAATTTACGTTATAAGACAAACTCAAAAGAAACTTTTGAATTCAATTTTTTATTAACTAATAAAAGAGCACACCTTCATGTGATTAGTTCTCACCCACATGTTATGTGGCTGCACAACTACTTCTGAGATCTGCATTTACTAAATTTGTTTAATGATAGTATTTTCAAGATCAAATGAGAAAAATATGTAATCTGAATAGATCTAAAGCGAGATAAATGACATATTTGACTTGAATATCGACGTGCATTTACATAAATTTCCAGGTGAATTTTAATATGAATTGCAATTGCACAATATCAAATGGAGGATAAAATCATATTTAAATAAAGTCAAAAAGACGAGAAGGCGATTCCTTAAATTTATCAAAATTACTCAGTTTTATATATAAATCTTTCTCATCTTGCAAAAATATTTACTTTTGATGTATTTCTTACACGCGATGCGTGATGATTGTTTGTCTCGTCTCGTGAAGTAGCGCGGTACAATAATTGACCGGTCCACTTGTCAGCATCGTCGTCGTCGTCATGCAAAGAAAGCAAAAGATGAAGCTTCTCACGAGAAAGAATGGAGATCGAGTCGAGTCATTCACGATGGGATCGATCCCGGCAAATATCTCTCGCCTTCAGCAAGAAGGGTAATTCATCACCGCCTCTCCTCTGGTCGTCTCCCTCTCAGGTTCCCCACAACTAACGATCCGCTTCTTTTTCATTCTTCCGTCGTTTTTCCAGATTATTACGCAAGCTTCGTGATCCTTGTATCGACCCGTTTGAGATTTTGCTCCTCCCGTTTCATATTTGTTGCTGCATCATATTTGTATCATTTTCTCAGTGAAAAGGATGATTCATATTTAAAAATTACCCTGATTTTCTCAGTATGTAATGCAGAGGGTAACTGGTATGTGTTCAGTGTGAGCACTGAGCAATAGTTTGATGTCCTCCTGTTATTTGGCGATTTGGGCTGCTTCTGCTGTAATTCCTCTTGTACATTCTGCCAGTGGTTAGACGACTATGTTGAGACTGGGCGCCTTTGTATCGCAGATTGTAGTGGAGCTGAATGACGATTTTCTTAAAGAATGTTTTTACTCAATTCCCTTTTTAGGAGTAGTCCTATCATTTGACCAAGAAGGCTCTGCAAGAATGTCTTGATCTTCAATATAATGCATTCTCGAGTAGGAATAAGCTAAGCAAGATAATCTCATTCCTAATAGCAAAAAACTGAGTAGCTGTCGGCTCTAAGAATAAGCGTGACCAATTTATCAAAGAGTAATGAGACTCTTTTGCAGTGGTTATGTATCTAGTAGTTATGTAACTCGGTGTCATTTAAAAGAGTATTTGAGCTGGAGATTTGGGCTTAGTGAAGGATTGTTTCCTACTGCTGAAAATTGCCAGGAAAAGTGAATCAGCAGCACCATCTGAGGTAATGTTGTGATACTCCTTATTGTTTCTTAGCAGATAATGTATATGGAAGATGTCCAAGCTAATTTATGTAGCATAGAGGAAAAGGATGTCTCCATGCATTCCCTCAACTGCCAATTTCACAAGCTATCCACTGCTTGTCTAAATCCCCGGTGACCCTTCTTTGCTCTTATTCTTGGGAGGGATTGAAACATCCGTGGGAGGGAGTAGTTGAGGTGGGAACTACTAAGGAGGTACGATTCATGTCTGATAACGCCCATCAAACGGAAAGAAGCTATTCAATCCGGAGCCTTTCAAGCAGAGGAGGTTCTGGTATGCAGCAACTTAATCACATCTACTGCAATATGGTATATAAGAGTCCCCATCTGTCAAATCTCCAGCATATGTCAATGTGTGAATGGCGAATGGTGTCTTAGCTCCTATAATGCGATTTTTTATGGATTCAAAAGTTGCATCACTAGAGCAATAACAGACTAATCCTTCCATTCCTTATTTACCTGTTAAAGTATTTTTGTCTTCCAATCTTATTTCCTGACATTCTTACAGAATTTTGGAACATGGTAGAAATTACAATGTGACTAATCGACACATCATATTCATATCGGAAGAATTGGGATGGGATGGGAATCCTCTTATTGCTCAGCAATTAGTGTATTGTTCTGTTATACGTTGGACTGGAACATTATCTCTTTAGGAAAAATTGTGGCAAACAGTTTAATTAAATAATTTTCCTGTGTGGTTTCTTTGATGCAGAGATGACTAGCAGTTACATGGTGGAATCAGGATTCTTTGTGTCATCTTTTGCTGCTACTATGTTCATAGGTGCACTGGTAACGGTTGGGATCTTGTTAATCAGCTTGCTGATTGTGTTAGCAGTGATGTTGCAATCTTGCGAAAGTAAAAATTCAGGGGTTGTTCAAAGTCAGAAGTTAGTTGATTATCATAGAATTTGCAACATACATGCTCAGCATGCAGAGCTCAACGGCTTGAAATCATATGACTGTCCTCCCTTTTGCGGGGATCTTGCAAAGCAATACATCAAAGGAGGTCTCTATGCTAGAGAATTAAATGTCACAAATGCAGTGATTCAGAGTTATCTCGGTGCTGTTACAGCGGTAGATGGGGGTCTAGATGTTGTTTTGATGGATGCAGATGACATTTTATCTCTGCATCCTCTTAACGTTGATCTCTTTACAAACAGGTAAGTTCTTGTCATTTTATGTTCTGTGCTGTTTCTTACTATTAATCTCTGCGAAGTGCCTACAAATTAATTCTGTTCACACGTCAAAGGGCCAAGGGATTGCTAATAAGATTCTGATAGTCCATTTTTTTCTCTTTTGGTTCGTTTTAGTGTCTCTTAGGGAGTTCATTTTCCTAGTTATCGCTATACAGTGGCTACTTTCACATCACAACAGCAGCAGTTGCATCCTTCTTCCTTACCTTGGAAGTTTTAGATTACTAACTTCTGAAGGTCAATCTAGGAAAGGGAAGTTAACACTGCATCGATGTTTACACTGCTCCATCAAGTCCCTTGATTCTCATGTTCTTTTTCGTGGAACAGATTTGACGATTTTGATAGTGAGAGTTTTGAAGAGGCAAATCATTTAAAGCATATTTATCTCCTTCAATTGTACACGGAGTTGCAAGCAGGTGGGTGGATTTTGGTTTTCTTGTCTAGAAAATCCCAAAGAGAACAGAATGTTGCCAGGGAGATCACATATACTGCAGGATTCAGAAGTTGGTATTCTTTGATCATGAGGTACTTCGGTTAATTCAGAGACAACTCTTTTGATAACGAACATCTTTTAGTGTTGGCCCATTATCTCTTAATACATAGTTGGAGTGTCGTTAAATTTCTCCTTTATTGTCCCCCAAAGAAAAAAGAATATATTAGAAGTGTCATGTGGCTACTTTAGATTCTTGTTCATACTTGCATTAGTGATTCCGTTAGGCTTAATATATCTGCTTTGAACCATGTTCATTCTTTGTTGCTGTTGTCTCATGGAAAACCGTTTCCTTTCTAAAAAATTATTGCTTACAAGGTTGCATCTAAACTCTTCCATATGTGGAAATGCTTCTGGGTGAGAAGTTCTTACAGAGAAAGAATGGACATAATGGACATATTAAGTGATCAAATTCAGCAGATCTGCCAAGCTCTTGAACTCTGGGGTTGTAACAAGGCAATTTTCTCTCACAGTTTAATGAAAGACCAATTCCTCAGCCTTGACCCCTTATTTAATATAGGTTGAATTGGATATGAAATCTTTCTTGTCTGAATTAGTTTGCCCTCTGGCAGATCCGACGACGAACTGCAAATTGATAGCAGAACATACTTTTCCAGGCGAAGGGAAGCATTGGAAAAGGATGGTTTCCGAATCGCAGGCGTAATTAGTAGCCACATGGATGCTTTAACAGGTCCATTCTTAGGAAAGTTGATGTTCAAGATTCCAAACCCAATTTGTTATAAATATTCGTTGGCACAGTCACATCCAAAAGAAGCAGAATTGGTTTTGCTCTGTGGTGGATGATTGTTTCAAGTTGGTGATGCTTCGCGCTTCAATCCACTCAACTTAACCATGCCTAAGCAATGATTATCTCCGGAGCTATTATGTGGTGGATGATTGCTGAAGTGATCAAATTTAGTCTTGGCTGCATATAAGGAGAGTGAAGCACCTATCTTCTTCAATTTTTCATTTTTATCCCTGGTTAGAATCCGCTACTATTTGCGTCCCTTCTTTGGCAATTCAAAGGTAAGGAAGGCAAATGTCGTTCATGATGATTTCTTTTACACCGGTTGCAGTAGGTTTTTATGTCAGGGAACTTGCACACGAACTTTAAATTTGTATTACCAAACATATAATTTACAACACTTCACAGCACAGCTATAGTACAGCACAACTCCAGTTCAGCTACTATTATACTAAACGTGTTGTGTGCTTGCTTTCGAAACTAGCGGATGAATTAGAAGCTCTACCTTCAGCGTCTGCTTCCTACAGGATTCCAGCAACTTGAATTGGACCAAGTGTGAATGATGTTGCAGTAACTAAACTAGAATAAAGTGAAGTATGCACGACAGCCATTCCCTGAACATGTAAGATTCATTCTTTTCTCGAAGGCGATAATTAAATTGGATTCGAAGGCTAAGTCTTGTAATTACTGGTCTCTATTGCAATCCCTTAATCATACACCATGCTTGCTTTGGATCACTTTGGGAAAGTTCGTAGACCTATTTCCCTTAACTGGATGTTACCCCAACCAAATGCAATTCGAATGCTAGATCATTGGGTTCCTTTGAGCTGGGGCTGGGAGGACTCAGAAGTACTAATTTTGCTACCCGCGTGTAAAAGTCGAAACTAAACACGATAAGTGCCTTAAATCGAGAGGAATGCACTAGAGCTGCGACGGCACATGCGATCTGCATATCTGCCAATTTCTTAAGATGATGGAGATTCAAGAGAAAAGGCTCAAGCAAACAATCAGGAAATAGAGAAATTTAGCTGAGGCACAAGTCATGCAAGGGGGGGATTCTGACCCCGTCAGGTCAGTTCATACAGTTAATGACTTGCCTCATAACTGCAGGATTTACGCGCGCAATCAATACGAGATCCTCCCCGGAATGGACTTATTCTAAAAATGTAGAATTTAAGTCATAAAATGGATTCAGTAATGGTAGAATATATAGAAATGCTTTCAAAACTACAGTTTACTATAAAAGCTCCGTCTAAGCCCCTGCTGGTCTTATTCTTACAATGTCGTATGACCGTTTTAGTTCCGTAAGCTATTGAGCAACTCATTCACTCATAAAGTCTAAACTTGATCGCTATCTCCTCTCTTAAACAATCATATTCCCTCAGCCAATTCGACTTCTTTATTCATCAGGAAGTGCAGGAAAGAAAGTACTTTCCGAAGATTGGAATCTCATAGCCCCATCCCTCGATCGTGGGGGTACTCTTCTCTACTCATTCCACTCTTGCCTTGTCCTTTAGCGAGAAGAATTAACTGGGTTCTTAAACTCAATCCACCTTTATCCTTTCGGTCTACATTGAACCAGTGCGAGCAATTTACATCAAGAGGCTTGCTACAATTGCCAGGTATCGAACTTCTAACAGCTGATCCTGTTGTTGCTCCCAAAACAAAAAGCACGTTAAAGAGTTTGGTTGCACTTAGTCAATAGATGGATCAACTGACTGTAGGCGCTGCAACCATGCGATCCGCACGCTAGGCTTCTTCAGCTGTAGGAAGATTTCCCTATATTCCCTCTTCAGGAAGACCTCCAATGCGAACAAATATAGGTCACTTCCCTGCTCAACATTCTCCATCTCATCAAGACACTCAATGCATTCACCAATACTGTAATTTAGTTTGTTTCTGCCTGTCGCAGGACTCGCAGTGTTCCTCTGCATCATCACAGTGCCCCTCGATTCAACTGCATCACTCAAGTGCTCCTTTCTCAGTTCCGATTTGGCAATTTCTGGCTCTGCGACATGCACGGTTGAGGTGATCGAACTATCATTTAGTCTCCTATGTTTCCTTGGAGGTTCTGGTTCTCTGGAGTCTCTTCTTCCACCAAAAAGGACTTCCAGCTGGTCAGTCAGATAAAGTTCTTTATACCGAAATTGCGCAGATTCCGGGTTTTCCTGCATTGGATACATAGCACTATCAGAACCTCTCTCTCTCTCTCTCTGTCTCACACACACACACACACATAAGTAGAACGCGTAAACTGAGCTTATTAAAATACCTGTATATAGTCGTTCCAATCATCTTCAGTCGCACCAAATCTCTTGGTATCTGGATTCCATTTCATCCTACTATCACCAACCAGCTTACACCAGATGCTCCATTGCTGCTTAGTTACGTCCCAATGATTCTTCAATTGCTTCTTATCAAGCGAAAGACCAGTCTTGCGGTTAAATGATTTGATAACATGTCTCCAGCCTTCCTTGGTAAGATACATCCTACGTGTATTACCCTTCGATGTCTGTTCTATGCAGAGATCAACAAATATCTTGTGACAATCAGGAGTCCACTTAGCTTTTGGTTTGAGAGCCGGTAAGCGCGAGTTTTGTCTACCAGGACTTGTTTCGCTGTATGTATCCAGGTCACTATCTGAACCACTGCTTCCATCAAGTTCTTGTACAGCCTCAATTTTGGGCGCCTTCATTGTTATGACTGGACCTTCTGTTTGCAACGGGGAGGTCGCTGAACCACCTTTGTCTCTACATTGAGTGAGAAGTCCTGCACCTTTCTCACTTATTGTTCCATCGAATATGATTTCCAATTTGTCTACAAACTGGAGTTCCTTAAACTGAAATTGCGCAGCTGCTGGGTTTGCCTGGGACAAATCAAGTAATGCATGACCTTTTCCGAACTGAATGGTAAGGATAAAAGAGTTAATTAATTTTTGTACCTTAACATACAGAGCCCACTCTTCTTCACTAGCTCCAAACTTGTTGGAACTCCGGTCCCATTTCATAAGACCAGTACCAGTTAGCTTGCACCATACTTTCCACTGTTCCCTCATCACATCCCAATGGCTCTTCATCTGCTTCCTATCATAACTTATTCCTGTTCTTTTGTGAAATAGTTCAACAATATTCATCCATCCCTCTCTTGTAAAATGTGTCCCCGGCCTGTTCCCCCCATTAACCTGCTCCAGACAGAGATCGACAAATACTTTATGGAGGTCTGGTGTCCAGTAAGCCTTGGATTTTGGCACTGTATGTGATGAGCTCATCCACATATCTTCACCACACTTGTGATTATTAGCATAAACTCCAAAGTTGTTAACTTCCAGCTGTGGTAACAGCACGGAGTAAATTTCTCACTTCAGATGCATCATTGATGCTACAGATAACTCCATAGCCCCACTCATCCAAAAGAAGTAGGAAAGAAGATTCTGCAAACAGAAAAAACATATAAGAAAATAATACTTTGTTGAGACACGTATAAGAGCAGCATAATCAACGCAAACAATGACCAAGTTATAAAGGAACACGAAAGCATGCCAACTGATAAAGACAAAATCTTTGGAGCACTGAATAAATAGAGTTTCTACTACGTGATGAAAGATAAAGGTAAAGGTACATGCCCATTCCTGTGTACGTGGGAATGTTTCCATGGACATGCCAAATGCATGTGCATGGAAGGAGGAACTATGGTTCATGATAATGCACGAGTAATTCAATTTAAGCCCAAGGGAAAAAAAAAGGGAAGGTTAAATTTGAAACATTCCTCACAACTTATAATTGTCTACATTGATGAGCAGCATGTTCAACTAGAGATTCCAGTGTTGCCATGAAGAAGGCACGTATAGTTTGCTAAGTATACTCTGCACATATAGTTTGCGAACAATGCTCTTCCGGGCGCAGCTCGGTTATTGGAATCCCATACAGCAAATTTAATGTACTTCAGATCCTAACTTAGCACAGAATGTCTAGCGATTCATACAGTGAGCAGAACCTATAAAACCCCAGATCATAGAGAAAAACCAATTTGCCCATAGGATTGCATCATTTTTGTGTCTTGAAAGATACAGTCTGGACACTTAGTTCCTGAAGCAATTTGGAAAATGGACACCCTCTCATTGTATTGGTCAACTTATATTGGTCTATGCACACCAACAACCAATATTAAAATATGAGGGGCTTAATTAAAAAGGCAAAGCAACAAAACATGCCACAAAAAGTCAGATATTTGAAAATCACCGGAAAGCAGCCAAAAAAGCAACTATATAATGAAAGACATGGATTTGAACACGACACGTTTGTCCAGGTTGCTCCAAACGAACACAATCTCTGACCAAGCAACTGTAACGCTCTCTCTCTCGATCGATCGATGGATGGAACTGGAAATTTACAAAATACACACAGACTCATACACTTTAGCAATCAAAACACAAAAAATTTGAGATTTTTCTCACAATCATCGCATGCAAAGCAACGGCAAACTGTCACGAGGGGAAGTGGTCTCGATTGAACTAGGCACAGACACGAAAAGCTGCACATTACGAGCAGCCTTATTGAGCATCGTCACGCTTTGAACCTCCTAAAGAACGTCGTCAAAGACCAGAAAACGAAAGGAAGAAGAGAAAAACATACCCAAGTGCGTGATTCGAAACGAGCTCAATTTGGTTTGCTCGTCATGTCATCTTCACATTGAGACTCAGAGAGAGAGAGAGAGAGAGAGAGAGGACAAAACAGAAACTGACTCCGGGATGTGAATGGGCTGAGTCGGATCTTCACGGGCAGTGGAGGCCCGTTACAAACTCAGGCCCGGCCCAAATTCTTCAGCAGATCTCGTTCCGAACCTCAATCCGACAAGGCATGCTCAGATCAGTGTCCTCGAAAATGTCCACGGGTCTTACAGCTTTCATGAAGAGTACTCGACTTTTGATGGGTGTGTAAAGTTGGTGGACTGCGTGCGCTTGTGTTTCTTCGTTAACGCAGCGAATTCACGCACAACAGTCGAGAGTTAAGGACTGAACTTTACAGCTCACATAGGCTCCATCAGAACAGTAGACTAAAGAGTAATGCGAAAGATAACTAAGTTCCTGTGGCCTGATTGGAAACTCGACTAAAGTTTAGCGATCACAAACGAAATTTCCTCGTAATTCCGGGCTCCGTTTGTAAAAGGAGGACAAGAAAGCAATCAAATGGGTAACAAGTTCTGAGGCAGGGAAGGAGAAGCCACGATGGATGGGGGGCATCATCATGTATGGGAAGGCGCGTGAACAATGTTTTGCGGCATCATCATGGACTCACTCCTCGAAATGGAGTGTCCGTTGTTTTGATTGAACGTCATGCTCGCATGTCCCTTTGGTCAAAGGGTCGCAGAGGACGACCGGGTAAGCGAGCTGAACCTGGCTCGGCTTTGCTAGAGACTGGAGCCGAGCCACGAGATGCTTAATGGAGCCGTGATTTTAGAATAGTCTTTAGGCATGTTTTTCCTACTGTTGGAAAGCTTCGATTCGTCTCCAATCCATTTCTTCTTTCGTGCAAAGAGCGGTCAGAGATGAAGTTGGGATCGGCTGTCTAGAGCATCTGTATACGATGCGGGCAGAACATAATTCATAGGTTAGGATCAACCTTATATAATCCGAGTAGCTGATGAGTGAATTAGCGGCAAAACTCTCATTTCAATAGTGCTTTTCATAAAGCTGGTTCAATGTATATCTGGGGACACGGGGGACAGACGAAGAAGACAGAGATCCAACTAAAAAACAGGAAAGCCGCGTCAGGGAGAGTTGGTTGAAGCAGATCAAGTGTGGAGCCATTTTTTGCTTCCACCCAACTTCACAGATATTTTCCTCCTTCCTTTTCTTTTCATTTCTCTCTCTCTCTCTCTCTCTTAAAAGAAGAGAAGGCCAAAAAGGAAAAAAGAAAAGAAAATTATTACCACCATCATCAGCATCATCATCCACTTCGCTGCATCCGCTCTCCGCAAAAAAGAGCGACCATTCTCTCTCTCTCTTTCTCTCTCTCTGAAAATCCTCTTTGGCGATAAATCACTGTCGCCCAATTTTTCCGTGGCTCCGTTCTGGTGCCTCGTCTCTCTGTCTTCGACATTTCAGCTCGAACGAGCTGAAAAATCGAACCTTTACTGCTTCTTTTGGCCTCTGTTCCAGGTACCCATCTTTCTTTCTATGAAGTTATCGATGTTTATCTTACCTTTTCGAGTCAGATCTCGATCCTTATGCTTCTAGCTCAAAACCCATTTCACATGCATTCCTATGCCCTGCACATTGTTACTTGTTTGTCACGTGATTTGGTCATTTGGTCAAAGAACCTTTTCCCCTATGTGTTTTTACAAGCTTCAGATCTTTTGTAGCGAACCCAATCCTTAACAAATTCCAGTGACTTGACTTGAATTACGTCAAATGGGTTCTTGCAGCTGATTCGGATTGTTTACATGTCAAGGTTCTTCATTTCTTTGTTCATGATTAAAGTGGTAATTTCTTTTGTCAAGGTTGATTAGAGGGACATTTTCCATCAGAGGGTGTGGTGTTTTTCGATTCTCATTGTTTCCCCCGCATTCTGATTTTAAGCTTTCTTTATCTAGAAGTACGGCTGTACTTGAGGAAGCAGGAGTCAATTGATACTTGGTCGATCTGGTCTGCAACTTTCGTTGGAAGTTTGGGGAATCTGATTGAGAGAAGGGGTAGATCTAAAGGATCAAAAGGATGTCATTTACCGGCACCCAAGTTAAATGCAAGTCTTGCGAGAAGACAGTTTATCCTGTCGAACAGTTATCCGCAGATGGCATTGCATACCACAAGTCTTGCTTCAAGTGCAGCCACTGCAAAGGCACATTAAAGGTGTCCCATTTTTTCGTTGGCTTACAATCTTTGGTTTCTGTTCAATGATACAATTATATGCGGATGTATCGAGTTTGTCATGTATATTTGGTAGACTTGAGTATAGATAAAGAAACTTTGATTTCGCATTTATTGCAAGTAATTACTCATTCTTCTGTGCACACGGAGCGAGTATTTGAGCATTGTCTTACGCTGGATGGAAGATGAGTTTAAAATAAATGCCTTTGCTCTCTGCTATGCCTCTATTTATGACTAAGTTCACTCAATAATTCTTGTCAACGAAGTCGACGCTATATAGTCATTGTCTGCCACAGATTAGAGGTGCATTTTCAGGATAATGCAGCAAATGCATTTGCCTTATAAGGATCCGTGTCATGATTTCAGCTGAGCAGTTACTCCTCAATGGAAGGAATTCTTTACTGCAAGCCTCACTTTGAGCAGCTGTTCAAGGAGACTGGTAATTTCAACAAGAACTTTCAGTCACGTAAGTCTTGTGCTTTATTAAAATCATGTTCTTTATGTGATCGGCCAGCTGTTAATTAACACTGCTTAATTTGCAATGATTCATGTTCAACAGCTGCAAAGTCAGCTGAGAAGTTAACTCCAGAGCTGGTAAACTTCCATTAGATCACTTGAGCCAATTATGAGTATGTAAATTTAACATAGCATGTTATTAAATATAATTGGGTGTCACCGCTAGTCTAATTAATTTTGCAGACAAGATCACCCAGCAAGGCTGCTAGCATGTTTTCTGGTACACAAGATAAATGTGCAACTTGCGGCAAAACTGCCTATCCACTGGAGAAGGTACATTTTGATTGTCTTGAAGAGTCTCGATGTGGGTTATCAATTATGAGGCTGCCGGATTGATAGTAATGCTTTCTATATGAATGATTTCACACAGAATCCTAGTTTTCGCATTGTTGGTAATTGCATGCATTGTTGCACAGTTTTCATCTATCTTGTTCTTGAATGGACAGGCCTCTACCTTTGTCTGAAGGTTTTTAACATGTACGGGCACCACGACTTCTTTGCTTCATGCAGTGTCAGAAAAAATGTAGCAGTCCTTTCCTTACTGTGTTGCATTCTTGATATATTTGTATGGGAAATATTTGCTAGTCAAGCATTCTACAAGTAATGGCATGATGTGTATGTTGAGTAATCTTTGAATATGGAACCTGTGCTGGCACGAGTTCTCTATGATAGTCTGTCTGT
Organism: Metrosideros polymorpha var. glaberrima; assembly: GCA_001662345.2. NCBI lineage: Eukaryota > Viridiplantae > Streptophyta > Magnoliopsida > Myrtales > Myrtaceae > Metrosideros > Metrosideros polymorpha. The sequence goes on along the minus strand of BCNH02000007.1, from coordinate 12,330,870 downwards.
TTGATGAGGGATTACAGAAAGCATGGTTGTTACTCTATAGAGCTATGGACTCCCCTGGAATTCCCATTTTCTGTTTTCCCATGTTGTAGAGCTCTGAAACACCCATGTTCATTGCTTACAAGGAGAAACTCCTGCTAGAGTTGTCGGACAGCCCGAGCAGAAACTGCTCATTCACAAATGTTTAACTTCTGCTTAGCATGTCCCTTTCTTGCAATCGATTTCACATCAGTGTAACATTGCTTCTTTTAGAATGATTGTAGGTGCTTTAAGTTGCATTATAACAGCTTTCTAGTTGATTTCTATATTTCTCTGCTTCAATAGTTTTTTTTTTGTTCTAATGGCTCGACTAATATTCCCTAAAGAAACTGCGTGGCTAACTCTATGTTTATTGACAAAAACTTTGCAGGTAACAGTGGAGAGCCAGTCCTATCACAAATCATGTTTCAAGTGCTCTCATGGAGGTTGCCCCATAACCCCATCAAACTATGCAGCTTTGGAGGGCATTTTGTATTGCAAACACCACTTTTCCCAGCTTTTTAAGGAGAAAGGAAGCTATAACCATCTCATCAAGTCTGCATCCATGAAACGAGCTGCAGCGTCAATTCCAGAAGCTTAAAATGACCTTTATTGTGATGTTTCTTGCGCGATTATTTGGTCGGTCTTGATGTGTGCTTTTTGTTTGTCTAGCTTGATCATCTTGTGGGGGAACTAGTGACCTTGGTTCCTCCGTTTCTGCTTTCCAAAAATCCTGTGACCAGCCCTTTCTTAAGTTGCGACTGATAATATGCAATTCGGAGTCCGAGGTTGTGAATTGACATTTTTTTATTTAACTGCAGCGATGTTTTTCGGACAATCATGTTGCAGTTTGTTTTTCGTTTGCAAACTTGTGCTACTGAAATTGCACGCCTTATTTCCCTTTTGCCTAAGAAAACTGTAGTTTCCCAGATGAGCAGCAAAGTCCCTGCTTTTTCCAAGGCTACTTGACAGCGGAGGAGGACCCTCTAATGTCAAGTACATTTAGATTTAAGACCCTTCCTTTATGCTATGTCGTGTTTTTAAAAAATATTTTTCAGAAAGTCATTTTTTATTTTCTGGTGTTTGGCTAAAATCTGAAAATGAACTGAAAACATTTTTCATCGTTTGATATGGAAAATTGGATTTGACTTTCTTGAAAAAAGTTATCAAAAAATTTGATTTTTTTAATTTTTATTTTGCTTCTTCTTGATCGGGCACCGGTCGGCGAGCTCAAGACTTGCTAGATTTCGGCGGGCTCAAGGTCGTTGGCCTTAGGTGAGCTCGAGACTTGCCAAGGTGACCTCGAGCTCGACGGATCTGGCCTCGCTCATGGTTGACGGCGTCGGGCGAGCTTGAGACTTGCCAAGCAACCTCGAGCTCATTAGATCTAGCTTTGCTCGAGGTTGCTGGCCTCTGGCGAGGCGAGGCCTCACTCGAGCTCATCGGATTTGGGCTTGCTCAAGGTTGCTGGCCTCTGGCGAGGCCTTGCTTGAGACTCGCTAGGTGACTTCGAGCTCGTCGAATCTGGCCTCGCTCGAGGTCGCCAGTGTTTGGAAGAGGAGGAGCGGAGGTGATGACAAAAGCGGCGGTGTTGTGGCAGTCGCTTGGAGGAGCGGGATGAAGACGGTTACCGCGGTGGAGGTGGCTATCTTCCTACTCTAGAGATTGGGAAAAAAATGAAAAAAATGAAATAAAAAAATCAAAAATTCAAAAAAATTTAAAAAAGAAAATTTAAAAATAAATAAAAAAGAAAATGAATGTGAAGGAGTGGAGGGAGGAAAGATAGGGGAAAATGATTTCCTCTTTTCAAAAGAGAAAATCATTTGCCCTACTTTTGAAGGTATTTTTATCTAAATGTGGAAGATGTTTTCCGTGACTTGACTATTTTCCGGCTCAAACGCTAGAAAATGGAGAAAATGTTTTTTTCGAAAGATGTTTTCCGTAAAATAAACGGAGCCTAAGTAATAACCCTACTAGGTGGCGCATCAGGTTATAACTAATTAGTATGAAAAACTGATGGCAAATTCAATGCGATCGACATCTGAGTTGCATTACAGATAGAAATGGGTTGCATCATTGAAGCGGACATCACTCTGAATCTCACTCATTATGATAGAAAAATGAATGACAGAAAGTTATGCATCTAAAGTTCTGGGACAAGACTTGGCCACTCCAACCAGCTTACCGTATGAAGAATCCAATTCAACTCGATCCCGTGCATCTTGTGAAATTCTCAAGATTCTATCTGGGGAGCATCTTAAGACCTTTCAACGTTTTCACTTAGTGCTCCAAACATAATTAACCGTGCTGCAAAATTTCCACTCAACCACAATCTCTGAAAGAAATGAGGAATTCAAAACATAAATGAGCAGACGCATTAAAATCATGAGCTCCTTTCATTAATTAATCACTGTAAGAAACGTCAATAACAGATTGGTTGTGTAGATACTCAATTCTACAGCCTCTATAAAAGAATATAAAAGAAAATGACGTATCTGCACAACCCCAAAAACTGAAAATATAAGAGACAAATCATTCACTTATTCAATTTTCTACTGTGGACTAATCTTGTCTAATTGTTGCTAACACAGTGGAAACCATCTCCAGGCTTCCGGGGGGGAAAAATAGAATGAAAGGCGAAACCTTCACCAGCCGCTATCACAAGCCCAACTTGCCTCCACTAAATAGCCCGTGCTGGAAAACAAATATAAGGCTAATTCTTCCTTGAATAATTATGATTTGCTCCTCTTTTTTGCTTCACTGTAGAGTATAACTCCTACGACGGTTAAGGAGTAGCCAAGCATTCCTGTGATGGACACAGGATTCCTGAAAATCAAGATCGACACCACCACTGCTACAGCGCCTTTTGCATTTCCCAGCACCTGAAAAATCAATCAATTCTTAGTAACTCTTCTGTTCAATCCTTTTGGTCATTCCAAGTCCAATCAACATCACTTAAAGAATAAATAAACATCGCTAAGGATGGTTATCCCCAGCCTGATCAACATCATTAAAGGATGTTCAGTATATAAGGAAACAACTTGTTTAAAGCAAAGAATACCAATCTGTTGACACAACTCCCCTGCCCTTCCTTCCTCCGCTAATAAAATTAGAAGTGAAAAGGAACACATACACAAAATTCCAGAATGTGAATAGAGAAGGAAAAAATCCCCTCCACCGAATAGCTCAGAACAGCATATAGCCTCATCCATTGGATATGATTGAATATAAAATACATGCGAACAGACATCCATATACTGTTAAAAGAAAAGGAGAAAACTGGAAACACTATTTGGCCCAACATAACCTACTTCACTGACCAACAATACCTATATATAGCCCACATAGTACTTAAAAATCAATACTTTAGATTGACCATAGCACTGAGAAAATGCTGCTCTTGGAACAATATCATTGAAAGGTTAAAGAACCAGAATCAGCCGATAATGATCAGAACCAGTAAAATTCAGGGCGAATCATAAGACCACAAACTGCCTAATTCAGCGATATCCTAAAAGCATGTCTGGCCATGGGGAACAGAATTAGCTACGCAACGATAGGACCTTACACAACAACTCATCCCTAGTAATATAACATGTAGCGCCCAATAGGACAAGTTCCTCCATTTTAAGCTGATGGTGTTAGCCAACAACTCCATTCCCTATAAGTACATACTTGTCAAGGACCTCCACGAATTAAAAATCTCCTAGGTTCAGTGGATAAACAGTCTCCATAAACTTTTTTTTTTCATTATTTACATCAGTAATCAGCCGATAATGATCGATAAATCACTTCTTCATGCCCCTTCATACAGTACTTATCTAGGAACAGTCTATACCAACGAGGGTACAAGTGTAATAATCTGATGATGCATAAAGTGCTCTCACCAATTTCTCACCAATGAATAGGTATCTACAGAAAATACAATTTGAACGCATACTAGACTCTTTATGTGGACTCCGATAGATCCTCTACAATCCAACACAATGTTTTTGCACCAACTACCTCTTTCTCATTTTCAAATACAACAGAATTGAAAGAGTGAAGGCAGCCAAAATCTAAACACAAAACTAAAAGAATGTATATCAAAAAGAAATTGGTACCTGGAGAGTCAGAGCGCTGGTATGTTTTGTGACCAAAAAGTTGGTCAAGTTGACAAAATATGCGAGTGATGAATTGAAAAGCAGATACCAAATGATCCTAAAATCTTCTCTTGCCAAAGCTAGGGTAATGCCAACCACATTTTCTTCCATGATAAGTGTTGCAGGGAGGAGAAACACCACAGCTATGGGAGCCATGTATAATAACAGATTCATAGAATTCAGCTTCTCCCTGTAGAAAATTCCTCTCACCTTCAGTTGTATTTCAACTACTCTAATACAGTGCAGAATGCAACGCTAGGACAAGCAAGGACCCGCACAAACAAGAAGGAAAGAGAAAAGGGTGGGGGGCGGAGGGGAATGGGAAGCAGGGGACAGGGAGAGAGCCTACCCTTCAGAAGAAAGGAGGATCCCTTGCAGAACAGATTTCAGTGCCCGTGCTGCGGTAGCTGCCACACACATGATAAAGCCGAATAGATGGAAACTTGGTTCACCCTGAAGCCACATGGAACTAAGAGTTATGGGTATTTCGATGATTCCACTGAAAAGACAATGTTCATGACAGAAAAGAGAAGATCTACAAATTTTTAGGTTTTCAAATTAAAGATTGCAAGAGCAATAAAAGCCATAAGCATTCTAATGTTAGTTTCATTGGAAAAATAGGTTCTAGCAAACTAGGAAAAGCCAATCTGAGAATGTCATCAAGAAATGGAACACAAATCTTTCACATTAGCAAAAACTCCTCCTAAGCATATGACATTGCTTGTGGAAAAGGGGCTTTTGTCAACAGAATCAGACAACATCACGTGACTCTATGCAAACGGGGACCATACTTTGTTGCTATCGCTGTTTATTCAAATGAATGAAAATTTTAGTGGCTGGGACACATGAAGAGAGATAGATATCGAGCGAATTTTGCATCCATCAAATCTCCCTACCAAGCAGCATCTTAGCACTCTAATGGTAGCATAAACTTAGCCCATGTTTCCTCATATGACAATTTGCATTTTGGCATACTGGCAAAGACAAAGGAATAAACATGAATCACACATAAATCTATACATCTCTTCCCTTCCCTTCTATTTGCCAGGTAACCCGAAAGAAGGAACAACAGAGAGACATCTTCTAAAATAGGTGAATGTCTTCACATTTAGGACTATAAGTTCAGAGGAAAACCGTGCATGTAATTTTGATTAAAAACCATAATCTATCTGTTTTTCCTGCCTAAGCAAGGTTTACAGTGCAAAATCAATCCAGTTGGCATAATGACCGATCCTTCCCTAACGCCCTAACGAAGTCGAAATAATGACTACTTGTAAAGCACCTCTAACAACCAACAAGAAAAACCATAAAGCTATAGCAGAAGCAAGAATAACTTTTGATCCAACACAACCCTCCTTATACCAGAAACTTCCATTGTGTTATCTATTCCACCTCTCACAATCATAAATTCAATGCCCCAAATCTCACCATCTGAAGTATTGCTGCATAGGCTGCCTGACCCCACCCTAATTGTTTTGGTATCTACTAACTACTAACATTTTCCCACAATATAGCAGAGTTCCAAATGATGCATTGCATCCTCATGCCAAAAACAGAAAATGCAGTTCGGGAACTTCAGCTAGATAATCACCATACCCACGTTATTGATCCCAATTTTTGCATAGACAACGAAGTAGATAGCTGAAAAATTGGCTCTACATACCCCACTGGCAATGACAACCCCTGTAACCACAGGGACCAGAGTTATATACGTAAGCCAAGCCTCCCTCTTGAGCGTCATCAGGTAGGCGAAGACCGCGGTGAAGAAGGGCGTCGTGGCCCCGATCGCCTGGTTAAAGGACACGGGCAAGAACCGGAGGGAAACGTTGCCGAAGACGACCGACACGCAGAACACGAGGCTGAGGGCCGTGATCTTCAGGAACTGGACCCTGGATCGGATGGTCTGCATAGGGACCATCTTCATCCACGCGATGGCGATGTAGCTGAGCAAGGAGCAAGCGGTCATGTGGCACATGGTGAGGAAGATCGGGTACTTGAACCCATAATTGCTCAGCAGGTATTTGTTGAGCAGGAGGACGCCGATGTTGGACGAGTACCACGAGGAGACGAGCCCGATCGTGAAAAATCTGCTGGTGGGTTTCATCGCGGCGGCGGAGGAGGAGACAAATCGACGAATCGTTGGAGGGTCCGAGATTGGATGACGTCGGAGGCTCGCTAGATCGGCATCGGCAGGAGGGCACGACCCCGTCGATCGAAGCGAGGAGATCTGAGTAATGTGGTATTAGATAGCGCGAGGAGGAGCGAGCCACGAGACTCCATGGATCTCTGAACAGAGTTTCATGTGAGAGAGAGAGAGAGAGAGAGAGAGAGGGAGATTCCACGGAGAGGGAGCTGCAGAGAGACAAGACCAGGCGATGGATAGAGAGGTTGGTGTCAGAAAATCGAAGGATTGACGACGAAATGTGCGTTCCTCTGCAGAGAGAGAGAGAGAGAGAGGTGAAGCAGAGGAGGGACGCGTTTAGGAAAAGGATTGTCTGCGTTGATGATGAGTTTAATGAATTGGTCTTTTAATAAACCAAATTTATGTTTTATTTCGGAGCCTTTGATGGGTCCTTTCTTTTGTTTTATGTTTTCGAGGGGTTTCTTTTTCTTTCTTTTTTTCCTCCCAATCATTTAAATTAATTCACTTTGGATATATATTCGGGATCCTGCAAAAAATTAGAAACTGCGTACATTCTGGCGGTGTATTGGAGGAGTTGAGTTGTGGTGTGCGACTCAAGGAAAGCACGAATTGGATCGGTTTGACTAAGCAAATCAAGTGAGTTGGTGCGCCATTCGGAGGGCCTTGCACTTGGAAATCGCCAGAAATTGATATGCTGGCCGGATTAAGAAATGTATATCGCGAAAACTTCGAATTGGCCGGACGTTGCGGAGTCGGGGTCGTTTCGATTGTCTATTCGATTTCGAGAAGTACTGAAATTCGATCAGTGCATTAAATTAAACCGCAATTTCATCCTGCAAAAAGGACATCGACCGTTCCTTCGTTTCACCCTCGAAGCACTCGTCGACCGAGTCCACGAGTCGGGTGATTAATGGCGTTGATTATGCAGGAAGAGAACAAGTCACATGGCAATGGTAGGTACAGCCTGAGAGGGGAGGATGTGTCCTAGCGTCGTAAAGGGGAGAATCGTTGACCTTTTTTATGTGCGAAGATGCCAAATAATGACTGTAGGTGCTTCCGCACTTCAATAGTTGACGCTTTGCGCCTTTTAGTACCGCCCGGACAATCTAGAATAAGCAAGTTTTGCCCTCCCATAACTAGTAGAAATAGGCATAATCTTAAAATTCATCACGAAAGTAAAGTCAAGTCCTAAAATTTTTTAAAAGTATAATTAAGCTCTAAAACTTATCTCGAAAATATAACTAAGTGTTAAAACCTGCAAGAAGTACAATCAAATCCTTTCATTGATTATGTTTTTTGAAAATTTTAAGACTCGATTGCATTTTCACGACAAGTTTTAGGACTTGATTGCACTTTTTTGAAAATTTTAAAACTTGATTGTGTTTTCGTAATAAGTTTTAAGACTTTCAGTGCATTTCTTAATTAATATCAGATTTATTTATCAGTCCACATTTGTTTTGAGTTCTCTAATTAATATCATATTTATTTATGAGTTCACATTTGTTTTGAGTCCTCTTCCAACACGTGTGCATCAATCAAAATATGGACTTCAAATGGCGCCCCTCGTGTTGACTAATTGCCGCCTCGTCCCTCGTTTTCCAATATGAACATTTGCATACGAGTCATTCGATTTCTCACTAATTCGAAAAATAAAAACTGTCCTGATCAATAAAACAAAAGACATTCCCCGTTGAGACTTTCGTTTCCCGGAGAGCACGTTGTCGAACGTTCATGATCATTGACATCTACGTTGGACAGGTCTTTATAACGGTAGATCTACGTCAAGCCTCAGTTGGCTTTGTTAGTCGCGTTTGACCTTTCACTCATCGTAGATCCACGATGCCTTGTGCTTTTATCGGCTTTGCTTGCGTGAGTGCCTTCCTTGCACTTTAGGAACTCGCCTTAAAAAGCATCAATCTATTTGACTTCTTCACATGCTTTTGTGGTGAAAATGTTGAAGCACAGATCTCAATTTACCTTTTGGTCGAGTCCCTAGTTGATCAAGCAAATGACTTGATTCCCCCCCGCTTTCCCAGCATTGCACCTAAAGAGCACCTGAAGAATCACTGAATCGCCAAATTTACGAACATTATTCGCGCCCCAGAAGTAAAAAGAGTTCAGCAAAGCATAAATATGCCGAAGAGTGGGATTCTTCAGGCTATGCCATGGACGGCTTTGAGGATCATCCACAGTAGCCCTCCATCTTTTTGATAACCTATAGACTGAGAAAGCTTTTCCTTTCCGAATGGAATGATTAAAAGGTTATGTGGTGACAAGACTTTTAGTCTTCAACTATACCAGTCGAGGAAGAGGATCGAGAAAGTGAGTACAAAAAGGAAAAGCACAAGAAAGGTTCTGCTGCTGCTATTTCGCTTAATAGCTTGGGCCAGTTCTTTGTTCCCAAGCTGCACATTTGTGGTAGCTTCCACTGCCTATTAAAAAACCAAGGAAGTAGAAATCAGAGTAAGTATCAACCGGTTGCATGCATAAACTATGGATGACATTTGACAAGGGACTATACAAGAACGTAATAGGAGATGAGTCCTGATGTCTTCTGTAATATTCCCTTAATGCTGTTTATATAGAACTCATCCCGAGATCCTTCTCTGAAGAACTACAAAGCAGAGACGCAAATTGCAACTCAAAAGGTTGTGGAAAGGTGAGACGCATTTCATATAGAACTTGTTCTCGGTCACATTAACTCCCAATATAAATGATTTTCTGACAGCTAATGGAGACACAGGATAGAATAAAGCTACAAATGACGTCAAGTGAAAGCTGAAATGGAAATTTTAAGTGTTTAGACATTGAGAAACGGTTCCACATACGTGTTTTGAGGATGAAAACGAAATTAAGAAGTTGATGGCCATTCTTTGAAGTGCAAACATGAGAGGCAAGCTAATGCAGAACATCTCGACTATTAACTTGATCTTCTGTAAAAAGAACTTCCCATGTTTTGTGTGACTAAGATGAGATCCTCTTCAAGAAAAAAAGAGAATGCATCATCTGGTTGGACTCGGAAAGTACTGTCATAAAAAAACTCCAGAAGCAGTCTTCAGATTGAATAACAAATTTGAAAATTCAACTTTCAACAAGTTTTAACAATGGGCTCTTAGCCTTCGTGAATTTCTTTATGAATGGAAGAGTACATCGAAAGTCATAATGTGGTCAATGAGACAAGAAGAACATTCAAGAGACTTGTTCTGTCTAGTTTCTACTCATATTAGCTCTGCTAAATGCTAAAAATCAGCAGGGAGATTGAAAATAGACACACATATCCTCCTAATTTAGATGATAGTCTAGTATTCAGGAAATCATACTCTCCCAAAACAAAGGAGACATTATTGCACGCAAGTAAATACATCTGGACCATTCAAACTAGTGGGTCCACCAGCTTTCCACCTTGAAACACCTAATGCAATGTTCAGATGGATACATCCATGTAATAATATTTCCCCTCAAAGAGAGAAAGGGAGGCAATCTACTAGAGGGAAGAGAAGTTCAAACAACCTATCCAGTTTAAGAAGTCGACTTCTCCAATTTGAACACGAGTTTTACAACTTTTGACCTTCACCTACTCAAAATTTATGATTAAGAGTGATATAGTTGCAATCAAATCTAGATGAAAGCACAAAAACAGACCAAAATTTTGTTAATTACTAACTTAAATGAATCCTTGTTGCATATGCCATCAGTAAAGATATTATTAAACCAATACCTAGTACCTGCCCAAGTTAAGCTAAAAAACCCAAATCAAATGGCAAAATATATGTGCTGGCACAACGCACTCTTGACACTAGGGTGAGTAAACCATACAAGAGGACTGTGTGAACCAGGAGAAACAGATGGGGAAGAAAAAGATGCATACTTTAATCCAACTAAACCACACAAGAAACAAGGAATAAGAGAAAAGTTCTCACCTGCTCATATAGATGCTCTATCTGCTGAGCTTGCTGCAGCACATGTGTAGATATGAGGTGATTCAACGCAGACATTTCCACCATCTTAGTTTCTGTTTGTTGGACTGCATCTAGAAGGCTCGTCAACTCTACCTGAACAATACATATACCAGAAGGGAAGTCTGAGGGACTTGAGCACTAGAATTAAATGACCTATCAGCATCATTAATGATAAGCTATTCCCAAGAAAAAAGTTGATTGTGTGATTACCTGAAGGGCACGGGTCTCATCATCCAAGTGTTGTTGCTGGAGTCTCAGATGCTCACCTTGAACTTCGTTAGACTCTTTGAATTCTAGATTACCGTCTGAGTTTGAGTTATCTACAAGAATTGAACTGGCAGACTGATTAAGTTTTCTTCTAGGTGTCACCCTATTGATAGCATCCTGGAAGCGTATAGCTCTTAGCTGATTAAACTGTGTAGTGACAGAATGAAGCTTCTCACTTAAGATCAATACCTACAGTATAAGAGAGTAATCAACAGCAAATTAATCCGCCAGCCAATGCATGTCCCATGCCACAGAAACCACAGTGTAGACCTGAATATCCTAATCAAATCCGACAAGAAAACCAGAAGTCATCTCTCTCTCTCATTGAAAACCAGAAAAGGCAAAATTCCTCTGACCAAACATAGGAAATTCATACCAGAGCAGTGAAAAGAAAATTTCCAGCAACCTTATGGCATAGACATGTTACAACATTAAAGAATGGAACTCCTTTCCATGTAGGGTGATTCATCAAAATCAGCACCATACACGTGGACCTAAATAATGTTCTACTGCAATGCAAAAGTCCTTCCACTCACTTCTCAAAAAAAGAAAAGAAAAACAGTGCAATTTATCTGAGCTAGGAGAAAGTTCTTCTTAACTGTAATATCTTATTTAATCAGCAGTCTCCAACACCCATACTGAGGCTTAACCATGAAACATCTAGAATAACTCATAAAGCATTACAACAAACTTATGTTCTTTCTATGGAATCTAAAGACCTAAAGCATCTCTGGCCTCACTAAATTAATTATATGTTTCGATCTGAATAATGTTAGAGTAACTGAATAATCAGTTTCCTTAGAAAACCATGCAGTCATAAGAACTGCCAAAAGATGTATAAAAGATAGAATTGCCTCACCACTCCCTGTTTGTGTGCTATAGTATCAGCATTAGAGCCATCAGCACTAAGGCCAAGCCATCCCTTCAACTTTTTTTCCTCCTCCGTTATGCTAACTTGCAGGATATCAATCTGTTCTTTGCAAGTTTTGATGAAAGCAGTAACCTGCAACAGGTCATCCAGTTTTTTTCCTTTTTAGCGAGAGGTAAATAAATAACTTGCTGGAAGATGAACTTTGAAGACACGAAACATGTGAACATGAAACAATATGCAATCAAAGCACTGTTCATGTGAACAAAAGCACAATCAACCTCATCAAGGATATACTGTGTACATTCGAATCAGAAACTTTATTTATAAACTTGCCAGGAGATGGTAGATTTATCAGAGAGTTCAATCACACACATCGTACAAAGATCATCAGAGTCACGAGACTGCTACCTTTCCAGAATTAGTCAGAAAGAATATACATGGACAATTAAAGTCTGAAATCCATGCCTTAAGCGAAATCAAAATATGTAGACCCTACAGACCTTCATAAGATTTATCACGTATCTAAGTCTAACATACAGAAAATCCTGAAGCTTTTATTGTTTAAAAGAAAAAAAGAAAATCTTGAAGCATTTCAATGACTTACTTCATGTTCAATGCTATCTCTCTCCTGTTCTGTGGTGCGGAGTGGGTCCACATAGTCCTTCCGATGCTTCCTCAAAAATTGTTCCAAAGCTTCGATGCTTTCAAGCTGCATAGAGAATAAGTCGAGACAGAGATATACTTAGCAAGACGTATAATTTGTTCCCACCTCCTCTCAGAGGAGAAGAACAAAACAGTCTTACTACACCAAATTGCCTCAGAGTTACATTATGTATAATGAATCAGCAATAGTGATCACATTTATTTCAGTGATGAGAATACCGTTTTTAGTGCTGCCTTGGTGAAAGCTGATCTTTCCCGCTGCTTGTGGATTATGAAAGATGCCATGGTAGCGGCCAGCTTGGACTGTTGAAGGCAATCACAGCACCAAGGCAGTAATAAGAATTATAGCAAGTAAGTAGAGGATTGACATATGCATGTCCAGCCAAATACCTCTTTTTTGCGCATGACAGAGGTTTAGACATGTACATAAAATCAAAATATATAGGGGTACCCAGACCTCATTATATCCTAAAGACATAGCACTCTGTCGCACTGCATCTTTGAAGTCCTCAGTGCGATCCCTGATCTTGGCCATTTTGCTCGCTAACTGCTGGCCAATTCTGCAGACTCGGACTCGCCCAAGAGCTCTCAGATAGTCATGCACAAAACAGAAAACCTCGGCACCCTATAGCGAAAGAGGTTTATCAGAATTTTGCGCTAGTCCATTGGGTAACAAATCATAAAGTTCTTATATTCATAGAGTGTGCGAAAAAAGCAACCAGCGGAGCTTCCAATCCAGTGGCTTCACAATTAACTATTTTAAAGTCCATGAAATAATACTGAAGTAGCGACTAAAAATCAAAATGTCTGCAACCTTTTGTCTGAAATCGGGTCCACAAAATATACCAAGAGCTTCAAAATCATTTTCAAATATTTGCAGAGGCTCTCCTCTACTAAATTGAAGCATTGATGTACCAAAAGCATGGAAAAATCAGTATTTCCCTTACAACCAATAAACCCTCTGTCTGGAAAACGTCGCAGGGACATTCTATGTACTCAATTACACTGCATTTCATTAGAACCTCGCAGATCCTAGAGCCATTACAAAACCAAAAATTCATCCTCAGTAAGTTTCTCAGTCGAATGATCTAAAGAATGTCCATGGACTCCAGAATCAACACTAATCCAACAATCATGCATATCATGCTCAGAGGGAGAGACTGCTGGTGCGTGGGTTTTGATTACTAGTCGAAGAAGAAAGTCAGATCAAGGTTTCGTTTGGCTCAGTTTTAGCCATCAAAACCCAACCTGACCGGAAAATTTCTGTCAGACCTAACGAACAGAGGTCGATTGGGGTCGCGCAAATTCGGATTGGATCGATCAGGTTTGGTGAGAAATTCACGACTTCTCGCTCACATATCAGAAAACAGGAGCATAACACGAGAGGAACTAACCGCTTAATGGTGGAGACAGAGCTCCCATCGATCTGAGATCGAATTTTGAGTCGACGGCCGCCGCCGGCGAATGGAGCGGCGGACGGTGCCGGAGGAGGAGCCGAGGGAAGAGGCGTGTTGCCAGAATCGGGGGGGTCGATCTTTGACCGGGGGTAGACCACGTTAGGCTAATATATTTACTCTTCCAATTTTATTTTAACTTAACCGAAGCAGTTATCATTTTCCTCTAAAATACAAAAAAAAAAAAAACGTGAAAAGATCTTTGAAAAATTAGCAACGGTATAAAAAAATTATAGAAAACTTTACATTTCGATGTTTGACTATTTTCAAAAATTTAAGGCGTTCTACATGAAATAAAAGTCAATACCAAACTTTACAAAAAATAAAATATTAAGAATCGTACCAAATATGTCGTAAAACTTATCCATGCATTCTTCTAAAATTACTCAACTTATTTCGAGAGTGCAATAATTCATCAGGTAATCAGATTATATCAGCACAAAATTATGCCGGGCATCTATAAATCAATTAATTTCATCATTAAAATATTCGATATACATGCTGACACGGAGCAGAAAATGAGTAAAAAAAGAATAATATGTTGATTTTATTGGTCCTTCGAATCAATCCTCCCTTTTGGTTTTATCAGAATTCAAAACCATCTGTGCACTTCAAGTTGGATTGTTCAAATGAATAGCCAGTGATCTCTTGTAAAGACATCAGCGTGCCGGACGCTCCACTTTCGACAAGCAGCAATGCGAGCTCTGAAGCGGAGTGTGAACTAACAACAGCCCTGTACGTCGAGGGGGACGGACCGGACGATGATATTACCGGTGCGAGGGGATGGTCATCCGCCTGCGCGTGGCCAGCGATTGTAAGTGGACGCAGTGATGAAATTGGAATCATCCATCGTTTTGAATCGGAAACAACACGATCGTTTGAAGAGAAGCGTTATCAGAAAGGACTTGCAGGGGGCTTTAGGTTGATGACAAAAAAAAAATGGTACGAGCTGATTAGGAAGGTTGGTTGTCGAGGACCTCTTATTGAGGTCCGTGTATTAGTTGATACTGACGAATTTAGCTAAACTCTCCTTATTTTTAGGAACGTGAGTTATGGTGAACAAGCTTTTAGAAGGTAGAGGGAGAGAAGGTACCTTTTTTTTTTTCTGCTCCTTTTTTCGTTACAAAAAGGTAGCTTTTGAGAAGGGAAAATGACACAAATGATCCATGAACTTTAGCTTAATGTGCAATGTGATCCGTGAACTTTTAATTTGACACAATTGATTCTTGAACTTTAGCTCAATATGCAATATGATCCCTGAACTTTTAATTTGACACAAATAGTCCCTGCACTTTTGGTACATGTTCAAATTAGTTCATAAACTATATGAAAATATTTAATGTGATTCTTCCATTAATTTAAGTTAAGGGATAATATTGAACATTTTCATATAATCTAGAGACTAATTTGAACATGTAGCAAAAGTTCATGTACCATATGTGTCATTATCCCTTTTGAGAATGCAAAGCAATTTAGCCTAAAGGACTTTGAGAAAATGCAATAATTGTTTGATAAACTCTGCATTTTCAAGAGGCTTTGAGAAAAAAGCTATTTGGTAAAAA
>BCNH02000007.1:12277151-12315561 GCA_001662345.2 Metrosideros polymorpha var. glaberrima | reverse complement strand
CCCTTTTTCCCTTTGCCATAGCAATCTTACTTGCACGGTGGTATCACATAGCAAACTACATTTATAGATAGCTATGCTTTCTATTAATTGGTCTCGGTTTTTATTTTGGCCCCTCAAACAGGATTTTCTGAGAAAAGAAGTTAGGGAGAATCGTTTGAACGACTGCTTCTTATTGCTCTCTGCATTGGTTGGTTTGCTGGGCATCCTGGTCGGCTACCCCACAAAATAGGAGCAACATCTGAAGGATAGCTCTGCTATTTGGGTGCAAATATGGTTAAACTGTTCATTGTAAGTAAAGAAGCATTTGTAATAGTTCACTGAAGCATTCTTGAGTAGTCACTGATCAGCAGGACGCTAATGCATGTACTCAATGTCTCCCAAAACCAACCTTCAAAATGACAAGAAAGGATGCATAGACTTTATCTATCAAGGAAACACGTCGACTTTTCATACAAGTCAATCGCCCCACAAGGGCACAACTACATTGCAACAGCAAGGTGTGCACGCACAAGCTGCTGCACAAACAGTTCCAAAGCCCGCCTCTGCATACAAGTCAATGTCTCACGGGGTGACCAAAGTGTAAATAACACTTCCTCCATCCTCAGTACAAAAGGACACAAATGACCGTGCCAGCAACATGATCAGAATCTCCACAATGCACATAATGAAACACTGTTTAGTTTTAGGGACGATATTACAATGTATCAGACAGGTAAAATTTCGATCTCATGCTGCCCATTAGTCAACACGTTACACAAGGGTCACATCACTTTTGGGAGATAAACTTTTACCATTCATCTAAGCTCGTAAAATCTGCATGTGGGGATTCACGGAAGGAATACCCAATATGTTCAGCCATGGCAAGCCTTGAATTTTGCTCGTTCATGTTGGAACTGTGGATGAAGAGCTTAGCAGCATTCTTGATTTGGAACAGCGCAGTGACATTGTCATGCCATCTTCCTGCCGCTAAACTAATTCAACAAACACATAATCGATCTCCAGTAGCATTGAGAGGAAACTGAAGCTACAAGTGATCATTGGCAACGAGACTTGGGGTTACTCATTCCCTGCTTCAGGGAGTTGACTGCAACAGGTCATGAAACCTCTTCATGTTTATCTGTTTTTCTTCATGAAAATGTCAAGAAATGGTCCCTAATGCACATTCCTTGCTAGAACGACATCTTCACATAAGGGCTCTTCAGTCGAAGGGCTTCCACCAAATGAACACAAATATAACGGAACAATTTCATTAATCTTTCTTTCGTGTAATTCATGATTCGAGAAACAGCGGGAACAAAATATTTCTGAAATAAATAAACCTCTTCATGTTTATATGTTTTTCTTCATGAAATAAATTTTCTTTTCCCTAATCAAAAGTACATCCTTTAATCTGTACATGCGAGAGCCAAAATTGTTGCCCTCAATATTATGTGAACTACAATACAAATATGAACACGCAATCCTTCTTGATATAATGAAGAACTATTTTGGTAGGGCTTCTGTTCTCCACTCCTACCTTCTGACAAACTAACTGCTTTTACTTCCTTACCAGGTTTTGGCAAGAATGAATCTACAAGCAAATCAAGGATAAAGCCTTTAACAGCTAAATATACTACAGTAAAGCTCAAATTAAACTGCAGATTGGTTTCTCAGATTATCTCCGCTTGAATTAGTATTGCCATTCTCATGTAAATCGGCTACCAAAGCTAGGTGCTATATTTCAAGAGTCTCGCTAATCTGTCTCAACACAAATTGGACATAACACAATACAACCAGCAACCAAAAGTCCAACCGCAAAATCAAGAGGGCACAATCAGCAACACCCAAAAGGACCAAGCTCACAGATTCACCCAAAAGCAAGCAACTTCCCCCAAAAAAAAGGCGAAAAAGAAAACCCGAAAACGAGGCGAAGGAGAGATCGAGCGAAGGAGCGCCGTCGAGCGAGAGAGCAGACGCGAGGGAGAGGGAGCAGTTGCGAGGGTTTGGGAGGGCGAAGAGCAGGAGCGATAGGTCGAGCAGAGGCGGAAAAGAAAGTCTTGTCGAGGGAGAGCGAAGTGTGGGTTTTTGACAGGGGGCAAATGTGGACTTTTAATAAAACTTTGAGGACAAAAAAGGCAACTGGAGAAGTTTCATTAATTGAGACATTCAGCTTTTCCGAAATGCTGACAGAACAATGCTGATTTCTTCAACGTTAAGTTTTCAGCATTCGCAAGTTTTCACTAAGGGACTTTCAAAATACTTAACCAAACCCAAGCGGTTAACAATGGTGGTGAGGTTAAAAATCAATTATGTCTAGCCGCACACACTAATTTGTTCCATTTAAGATCCGTAGAGAGGGGCTATGTAAAATTTTACGATCTAAGTTCTCCATTGGAAATTTATGATGACCAAGATGCATTGGTAGCGGCAGATTTCCTTCACGAACTTCCTATTCTTATGTGGAAAACTTAATTGAACTCGAGAGAATTCAATGCATGATTTTCAGATACATTTATGCAACTAGTAATTGTCAATACAATCTCGCCCGTCCGAAATCGATTATTGGGATGCTAGTCAAAAGATGGCATGTCATTTTCTTGCAAGGAAGAATGGGAGCATCACTATTATGGCATCCTCTGCGTCCTACACAATGCACGCCGAATGGGCAATTGTATAATAACCCTGTCCAATCCAAGAAAATGGTAGAGGTGGCAAAAATGGTCAAGAAACCATATTTAATGGTGCATGTCATAAATGGATTACCTTAAGTTTTTAAAACAGGCTTAAGTGGATCCAAGAAATTAATGCCTAACGCTTTAATCGGTCTTAAATAGGTTGAGAATTAACCGATTTCAAACCCATATGAAAATAGAGAACTTTTTCACCGGTCTTCTAGTAATAAATAAAGCGCCCAATGGAGTTGGAGATGTCATTTTTAATTTTCTGAATTATTTTATTTTATTTTTTCTTTTCCTTTTTCTTTCTACAAAGTTCAGCAAGGGTCGTCGGCCAACCCTCGTTGGCCACTAGGCGAGGGGCCCAAAGCCCTCCCAGCACTTGCCGGCTTAGAAAAGAAAGAAAAAAGATAAGAAATCCAAATATTTTTTTAAAAAAATTATAAGATTGTCCATGTCAACGCTAGTTGTGCCATGTAGGACAGCCGACATCCATGTTAATTTTTTTTTTTGGGTCAAAATTGACTAGAAAGACAAAATTGAGAAATTATTTAAGATTAAATTGACAAATTTAAAAGATTTAAAACCGAATTGTCACAACTGCAATAAGTTTAGTTCTTTTTTGGTAATTTCCGTGTTTTCGTCACAACACATGCATACTTTTGTTGGTCTCTATGTGCATTTCAATCTCTAGGTTTTTTTATGTTTTTTTTTTATTTACTAACAAATTTTATTTAGTTAATTTATTTTTTAAATTTGATAAAAATATCTATCTAAGTAATATATTCTTAAGAAGAGGTTAAAGTAGGATAAATATTTTGGTATTGATATGGATGTGTATTAATAACATGGGTCAATATGGGTCTGACTATTTTCGACCCGACCCACCCATTTGATGGGACTAAAAAATGGTCAAGCTTTAAGACCGAACCTTCATCACTTCCTTTCACTTTTTCTTCAATTTGTGCTCTCATCTTCTGTCTGCCGGTGTTTGAGGAATCTGATATCGACTATTTGGCCATGTCCGAGAACATGCGACTTCCTTGACATTAACAAACGAAGCTTAGTTCCGCAGTTCTGTTAGTGCAAGACTAATTAATCCTTGCACTGTGCTCCCATTATTTCTAAGACGAGTGATCGTGGAGGGGACGGCAAAACAGCCGGTCAATGTTCCGTTAATGATCTTTTGTAGGTTCCTGCTTATAGTTGGGGTTAAAAAGATAAATAAACCATCGTGCGGTGGGAAGACTAAGAATGTTTAATGATGAACAAAAAGAAGTCTAGCAACGGGAATAAAAAAAAAATAAAAAAAATCAATTAAACTGCACTTCGAGGATATGGAATCCACGTCGACAATAATATGGTGGTGATTTTCATATCTCTAATCACTCAAAAGAAATTGGTTTAAGTGATGAGTGTAGTGGACTTGAGTGAGGTGATTTTCATCTCCATATCATCCAAATTTAAAAAGAATATTGTGCGGAATATAACTTTCCATATCATATAGCAAAAGACGAAGTACAATCCAAATGGGTTTCATAACATAAAACATCCAAAAGGATCCAAAAGGGAGTGAGGGGGATTAGTTACCCAGTTCAAAGAGAGAGACTTGCGGATTTGAGTTTGACGATCCAGTCTGCGGTTTTATTTAGGACGCGAAATTTTTTTAAAGATGCCATGAATCAAAGGCTGGTGGAGATTTTTATGCATATTCTCTATCTGGATTATGTGCCGTGTTTAATTTAAGAAAAAGTTGTCGAAAACACGGGGGAGAGTAGTGGTGGACTCAAGTCAATCTGCCACTAATCTGTCTACTTTATGCAAAACCATGGCAGTCTCCTTTGATAATAATTTTTTTATTTACTTGGTGTGGAAAATCAATTTCATTAATTTTTTATTTGTTGGTGTGGGAAGTTAATTCTGCCGTAGAGAGAACGCTACGAGGAATAAATGGAAACCTATTTTGCAGATTCATCATGAATGGTAATCAATCAATCTGAGTGCTTAGCACCCAACTTATCCACTCACTTATGCCGAGTGGATGCAGATTAATGACTTTCGAGACCAACACAAGAGTCTCTCTCCAAAATCTCACCCTCTATAAATCTCTTGCCAATGTGGTGGGTTAACCGCACCCGAATTACTCATGCCATCACTTATCACTTTCTTAATAATCTCCCTGCTCATCAATTCAGTCCACTTCTGCTTTGAGTCATGCAACTCGTGGGCTTTGCTTTTGCAAAGTTACCATTTTGTCGCTTCATTTTTGCCATTGCATTTGCGTTGTGCTTTGCACGAGTCTCGGCATCAAATGAAACCGACATATCCGCATTGCTTGCATTCAAGGCTAGAATAATTGAGGACCCTCTCGGGGTGCTTAGCTCCTGGAACAATACGGTCAACCTCTGCCAATGGTATGGCGTTACATGCAGTCGCCGGCACCTCAACAGAGTCACCATTTTGAACCTGAACGCCCAGAAGCTCTCAGGGTCTATCTCCCCTCACATCGGGAACCTTAGCTTCTTAAGGGAATTGTGGCTCTATAATAACAGCTTTCACCATGAAATCCCTCCCCAAATCGGGCAGTTGCACCGGTTACGCAAGATGGGGCTGGCCAACAATTCTCTCATGGGTGAAATCCCCAAGAACATCTCAGGTTGCCTGAAGCTCCTTGGCATGGACTTGTCTATGAACCAATTGAGTGGAGAAGTTTCTCCGGAGATTGGTTCATTGGTGAAGCTTCAGATTCTTTATTTAGAAAAAAACAATCTAACGGGGAGTGTCCCTTCTTCGATTGGGAACTTATCATCGCTGGAGCAGCTTGATGTTTCTTACAATTACTTGGGAGGGAGTCTTCCTCGGGCTCTAGGCCAACTGACCAAACTAGCAGCACTTGATGTGTTCTATAACTGGTTGTCCGGTACGGTTCCACCTTCTCTCTACAATTTATCTTCATTGGTAATATTTGACATAGGATACAACCAAATACATGGAAGTCTTCCCACTACAATAGGCTTTGGTCTCCCCAACTTAGCCTTTTTTAGCATCGCGATAAACCAGTTTGTTGGATCAATCCCTTTGTCGATACCTAATAATGCCTCAAATCTATGGTTACTTCAACTTGGAGGCAACAAGCTCTCAGGGAAGGTACCTTCTGTTAAAGGCTTGCATGACCTTCAATTTTTTCAAATTGGCCCCAACCACCTCGGAAGTGGGGGATCTGGTGACTTGAACTTCCTTTGCTCATTAACCAATATCACTAGCTTAAACACCGTGGACATTCATGATAATAGGTTCGGTGGGCCGCTGCCGGGATGCATTAGTAATTTCTCCATTGCTATCAAACAATTAGATTTCGCAAAAAATCGTATTATTGGTGAGATTCCTAGAGAAATCGGCAATCTTGTGAACTTGGAAGTCTTGATATTGTACAACAATAGTTTTTCAGGTGCTATCCCGATTGATGTGGGAAATCTTCATAATCTGACAATTCTGAATCTCTCCAATAATAATCTATCAGGGGTGATTCCATCCTCTTTGCAGAAGAACGAGAAATTACTTGGATTATTTCTTGATGGGAATCACTTTCACGGGCACATACCTTCACATCTAAATAAGTGTAGCTTGATGGAGCTCGATCTTTCTAACAATAATCTCAATGGTTCCGTATTCCCAGTGGTTAAAACTCTCCTCCATTTAAACTTGTCTCACAACCATTTGGATGGAGCCCTTCCAACGGAAGTAGGACAGATGGACCATTTAGATACTTTGGACATTTCGGGCAATATGTTCAATGGTGAAATTCCAAGCACTCTAGGCGATTGTAATGCGTTGGTAGCATTAAGAATGAAGGATAACCACTTCCAAGGATCCATTCCTCAATCATTTAGCTCATTGAGAAGCATTGAGGTATTGGATCTTTCCATTAACAATCTGTCGGGTGAGATTCCGAAGTTCTTTGAGGCATTTGAGTTCCTAGAATATATGAATTTATCCTATAACAATTTTGAAGGCATGTTACCAACTGAAGGAGTCTTCAAGAATGCGAGTGCCACTTTTATTGCTGGAAACAACAAGATTTGTGGAGGAATCCCGGAATTTCGGCTCCCCAAATGCATCTCTAGGCATTCCAAGAGCAAAGGCGTAGCTCGTAAATTGAAATTCTCGCTCTCTATTATCTTTGGGCTTTTAGGCATGGTCCTTGTTTTGGTTTTTGTGTATGTATGTTGGTTGAAGAAGAAGAAAGCACAAGAACCAACTTCAAGTTCCATAGCTGATGCTTGGCCAAACTTATCTTATGGAACTCTCCTTAAAGCAACTAATGGTTTTTCTTCAACAAATTTGATCGGTGTTGGCAATTTTGGATCTGTTTACAGGGGAATACTCCAGGAGAATGGGACTAACGTTGCGGTGAAGGTGCTTAACTTAACACGTCATGGTGCTCTGAAGAGCTTCAAAGCGGAGTGTGAGGCTCTAAAGCTTATCAAACACCGAAATCTTGTGAAAATACTTACAGTATGCTCAGGTACTGATTATGACGGAAATGACTTTAAGGCTTTGGTCTATGAGTTAATGGTCAATGGTAGCCGTGAAAAATGGTTGCACCCATATCCAATACCGGCTGATGTAGATGGGCCTTCAAAAATTTTAAGTCTCATCCAAAGGATAAAGATTTCCATTGACATTGCTTTTGCATTGGATTATCTTCATAACCAATGCCATAGCCCCATAGTTCATTGCGATATGAAGCCCAACAATGTCCTTTTAGACGCTGAGATGGTTGGACATGTTGGTGACTTTGGATTGGCGAAGATCCTCCTTGAATCCACATCTTACATGAACACAAATATAAGCTCAGCTGGTTTGAAAGGAACAATTGGTTATGCTGCTCCAGGTATGCACCCTTGTGTCCCTAACTCCCTCAAATGAAGAATTTGCTCTTCACAAAAATGTTGATGCATCTTTTCACAAAATTTTGAACTTCATAATGAGATTGTGCACATGCAATTTTCTCATGGCTCGATCATTTATGGTTCTTGATAAGTGCAGAATATGGAATGGGAAGTGGGGTTTCTATTGAAGGGGATGTCTATAGTTATGGCATCTTCTTGCTAGAGATGTTCACAGGAATCAGTCCCACGGAAGAGATATTCAAAGAAAATTCGAACCTTCATAATTTTGTTGAGGAAGCTTTGCCTAAACGAGTTCTAGAGATTACCGATCCCGTTCTAGTTCAAGAAGTAGAGAGCGATGCAGGCCAAAGGAGAAAGAGTACAGTCCAAGATTGTCTGCTAATGATTTACAGAATTGGGATTGCCTGCTCAGTTGGAGTCCCAAGAGAGCGAATGAGCATCACAGATGTAGCAGCTCAATTGCGTTTGATTAGGGACAGACTTTACGCAGCTAGTTTATGAGGATAAGTAACATACTAAAGCAGTAAGCTTTCTAGTACCTCCTACAAATTATGCCAAGCTGAACCACTTACACATAGACAAGCACCTGACTTCATGCATTTTTTTAAAAATCTAGATTAACTTGTTGTTTTGGTAATGTGAAGATGGAGCCATGGAGGTAACATAGTCATCATGCAGAACCAAAGTGGGGTTGGAAAAATAGTGAAGTCATCCGATGGACTATGGCATAGGGGAACCTTTAGTAAACTCAAAGTAGATGACAATGTCTTCGTCTTCTCCGGGAGATAGGGAGACGTGGCAGGAGGGCTTCATCTCTTATGCAAACGGGGTACAAATGCTTCTCTAATGTATTGTGAGGTTGGTGAATGGAGTTCTGATATAGACAGTGAATAGTTTAAACCGTGAAGAACAAAGGTGTGTTTCAATGTTCCTTCGAAACAAAAGCTGGCGTGTAAGAAGAGAACGAAGTATTAGGGATGATGCTGTCATCTATACAGCTATACTGTATAAAAGAAAAGGCATACATGCAAGCCTGTATGTGTCTCTTAAAGCTATGCGAGCAAGTACATTTATCCTTTTCCTCTTTTATGCTAGTTAAATAGTTCGATCTATTAATACGAGTAGACATCACGATTGCACATCCGACACAATGCCGATGTCTATCGATAAAGACCGTTGTTTTTTGCTATTATAGAAATCATAACCTAAAATATACTTAAATGGAACTATCATAATATTTATAAAGACCAAAAAGGTAAAATGTAATAAAAGGATACCATAATTTTTGTTGAATTAGAAAATGAATTGAAATGAAAAGATATTCTAAAATCCAAGAAATAGTGTAATTATGAAAACTTGTAAATAGTACCAAATGACTGACTTGACTTTATCTTGAAAGTTGAGGGATTAAATTGAACAAATTGAAACTTAAGAGACAAGATTGAACATTTAAGAATAGTTCAAGGACCACAATGAACTAATTAAAAGTTCAAGAATGACATTCCACGTGAGGCCAAAGTTTAGAGACTATTAGTGTCATTTTCCCATAATTAATCAGAGAAAAGGCGATAGATCACTTAATTTAAAGTTAGTAACTTCATATAAGAGTTGGTTAAGTTTAAATGTAGTTAAGAAAGTTAACAGAAATCAGTCAAAGATAAAATGTCAGTAATTAGAAGAAAACTAAAATTTGTAAGTCACTTAAATGAGAGTTGGTGATCCAAAATAAGTTAATATAACTTAATGGGAGAAAAGTTGATAAGTCCTTTAATTAGGTTTGGTGAGCCAAAAAAGTCATAAATCTATTATACTTTTCCCGATTTAGTTCTAAACCTTTTAATTTTGCCAATTCAATCCTAATCCTTTTTATGATTCGAGTCAATCCTCCCTTCTGGTTTTGTCAGGATTCAAAACCATTTGTGCACTTACATAAGCACTTCAAGTTGTATTGGTCAAATGAATAGGCAATGATCTCTTGTAAGGAGATCCGGGCCTACAAGAAGTTGGACAGCAGCAGTTAGCGTGCCGGACGCTCCACTTGCGACCAGCGGCAATGCGAGCTCTGAAGCGACTGCGAACCAACAACGGTCTGTGCGTGGAGGCGAAACGGACCGGATGATGATATTACCGGCGAGAGGGATGGAATCCTCGTAGAAAAGAAAGTCGTGGTGATTTTCATCTCTCTAATCATTCAAAAGAAAAAAAATAGGTTCGAGTGGTGGGTCCAGTAGTAGACTTAAGCGTGGCCACTTTCCTCTTTCGCGTCATTAAAATATGAAAGAGAATGTCGTGCCGTGTTATGTGGTGTTGAAGATGTGTTTGAATTATTAAGTCGGCCGAAAAGATAATTCTTGTGTACTTTAGAGTAGTGGTAGGACTCTTTGTTTAAGTCAGATTATCTAGATGCGAATTTTTTTTTTTTTAAAGATGTCATGAATCAAAGGCTTGTGGAGATTCTTATACATATTCTAAACTAGGATTATGTGGAATAAAAATCTTTTTGTTTTTTGGGTCTGTAGGATCAAAATATTGGGCCCTATTTGATTTAAGAAAAAAGTGATCGATTTTTCGTTTTCAATTTCCAAAATGGATTTGTTTGGTAAAAATTATCAGAAACTGTTTTCATTGAATCCAGGGGAAAAAGTTGTCCAATGTG
The DNA here is from genome assembly GCA_001662345.2 of Metrosideros polymorpha var. glaberrima. Taxonomy (NCBI): domain Eukaryota; kingdom Viridiplantae; phylum Streptophyta; class Magnoliopsida; order Myrtales; family Myrtaceae; genus Metrosideros; species Metrosideros polymorpha. The sequence continues at coordinate 12,305,338 of BCNH02000007.1, read as the reverse complement.
TAGCCTGACTTTTTGAGAAATTTGGAAACAATTTATTAGTTGGTTTCAAACCGAAACACGGGGGAGTAGTGGTGGACTCAAAGTCAATCTGTCACTAATCTGTCTACTTTATGCAAAACCATGGCATTCTCCTTCCGTAATCATTCTCATTTGCTTGGCGTGGGAAGTTAAATCCGCCGTAGATAGAACGCTAGGAGGAATAAACGACTCACATATTTTGCAGATTAATCATGAAAGGTAATCGATCAATCTGAGGGCTCAGCAGCCAACCTGTCCACTCACTCATGCCGAGTGAATGCACACAAATGACTTTTGATACCAAAAACAAGAGCCTCTCTCCAAAATCCTCGCCCTCTATATAAATCTTTTGTCAAGGAGGTGGCTTGAACCACACCTGAATCGCGCATCACATCTCTCATCCCTTCTTAAATCTCCCTGCACATCAGTTCCGTCCACCTCTGCTTTGAGTCATGCAACTCGTGGGCTTTGCTTTTGCAAAGCTACCGTTTCGTCCCCTCATTTTCGCGATTGCTTTTGCATTCTGCTTCGTACGTGTCTCCTCGTCATCAAATGAAACCGATACATCCGCATTGCTTGCGTTCAAGGCCAGGATAACTGAGGACCCTCTCGGGGTGCTTAGCTCGTGGAACAACACGGTCAGCCTCTGCCAATGGTACGGGGTTACATGCAGTCGCCGGCACCACAATAGAGTCATTGTGTTGGACCTGAATTCCCATAAGCTCTCCGGGACCATCTCTCCTCACATTGGTACTCTCAGCTTTCTAAAGGAATTATCTCTCTCTAATAATAGCTTTTTCCATGAAATCCCTCCTCAAATTGGGCAGTTGCACCGTCTTCGTACCTTGCAACTACTCAATAATTCACTGACCAGTGAAATCCCCAATAATATATCAGGTTGCTTTAACCTCCTCCTCCTCAATTTATATAATAACCAACTGAGTGGAGAAGTTCTTCCAGAGATAGGTTCATTGGCAAAGCTTCAGATTATTCATTTAGGACGAAACAATCTAACGGGAAGAATCCCTTCTTCCATTGGGAACTTATCGTCGTTGGAGAAGCTTTTTCTTCCCAGGAATCACTTAGGCGGGAGTATTCCCTGGGCTGTAGGCCAACTGACCAAACTAGCAAGACTTAGTTTGGCATCAAATTGGTTGTCCGGTACGGTTCCATCTTCCCTATACAATTTATCATCATTGGTAATATTTGATGGAGGATTTAACCACATACATGGAAGTCTTCCCACTACAATGGGCTTTGGTCTGCCCAACTTGGAATTTTTCAGCATCGCTGTAAACCAGTTTGTCGGATCAATCCCTCAGTCAATACCTAATAATGCAACAAATCTACAGACGCTTCAACTTGGAAGAAACAAATTCTCAGGGAATGTACCTTCTTTTGAAAATTTGCATGACCTTCAATGGTTGATACTTTTAACTAACCGCCTTGGAAGTGGAGGATCCGGTGACTTGAGCTTCCTTTGCTCATTAACCAATATCACTAGCTTAACCACCTTGTCAATTAGTGATAATAGACTCGGTGGACTGTTGCCGGAATGCATTGGTAATCTCTCCTTTACTGTCAGAACACTATTATTGGGCCAAAATCCTATGATAGGTGAGATTCCTGGAGCAATTGCCAATCTTGTGAACTTGAAAGACTTGGGGATGGAATACAACATTCTTTCAGGTACTATCCCTTTTGATGTGGGAAATCTTCAAAATTTAACTTATCTGAGTCTCTCTCATAACAATCTGTCGGGGATAATTCCATCCTCTTTTCAGAAGATGAAGAAATTGATGTATTTATATCTCGATGGAAATCACTTTCACGGGCACATTCCTTCAAATCTAGATAAGTGTCAATATTTGATGGAGCTTGATCTTTCTAACAACAATCTTAGTGATTCCATATTTCCAGCAGTTAAAACCCTCCTTGTTTTGAACTTGTCTCACAACCATTTGAATGGGGCCCTTCCGGCGGAAGTAGGACAAATTGACCATTTAGATACTTTGGACATTTCGGGCAATATGTTTGGTGGTGAAATTCCAAGCACTCTAGGCGATTGTAATGCACTGCGAGTATTAGTAATGAAGGATAACCACTTCCAAGGATCCATTCCTCAATCAATTAGCTCATTAAGAAGCATTGAGAAATTGGATCTTTCCATTAACAATTTGTCGGGTGAGATTCCAAAGTTCCTAGAGGCATTTGACTTCCTAGAAATTCTGAATTTATCCTATAACAATTTTGAAGGCATGTTACCAACTGAAGGAGTCTTCAAGAATGCGAGTGCCGCTTTTGTTGCTGGAAACAACAAGATATGTGGAGGAATCCCGGAATTTCGGCTCCCTAAATGCATCTCTAGACATTCCAAGAGCAAAGGAGTAGCTCGTAAATTGAAACTCTCGCTCTCTATTAGCTTTGGGCTTCTAGGGGTGGTTCTTGTTCTAGTTTTTGTGTATGTATGTTGGTTGAAGAAGAAGAAAGCACAAGAACTAACTTCAAGTTCCGTAGCTGATCCTTGGCCAAACTTATCTTATGGAACTCTCCTTAAAGCAACTGATGGTTTTTCTTCAACTAATTTGATCGGTGTTGGCAGTTTTGGATCTGTTTACAAGGGAATACTCCAGGAGAATGGGACTAACGTTGCGGTGAAGGTGCTTAATTTAACGCGTCATGGTGCTCTGAAGAGCTTCAAAGCCGAGTGCGAGGCTCTAAAGCGTATCAAACACCGAAATCTCGTGAAAGTAGTAACAGTATGCTCAGGTACTGATTATGACGGAAATGACTTTAAGGCTTTGGTTTATGAGTTCATGGTCAATGGTAGCCTCGAAGAGTGGTTGCACCCACATCCAATACCAACTGATGTAGATGGGCCTTCAAAAATTTTGAGTCTCATCCAAAGGATAAAAATTTCCATCGACATTGCTTTTGCATTGGATTATCTTCATAACCAATGCCACATCGCCATAGTTCATTGTGATCTAAAGCCAAGCAATGTCCTTTTAGATGCTGAGATGGTTGGACATGTCGGTGACTTTGGATTGGCAAAGATCGTCCTTGAATCCACATCTTACATGAACACAAATGTAAGCTCAGCTGGTTTGAGAGGAACAATTGGTTATGTTGCTCCAGGTATTTGCCCCTTGTTTCCCTAGTTCCCTCAAATGAAGAATTAGTTCATCATAAAATTGTTGATTCATCTTTTTGCAGAACTTTGAACTTCATAATGAGATTGTGCATGTGCTATTTTCTCGTGGCTCAACCATTTATGGTTCTTGATTAGTGCAGAATATGGAATGGGAAGTTGGGTTTCTATTGAAGGGGATGTCTATAGTTATGGCATCCTCTTGCTAGAGATGTTCACAGGAATCAGTCCTACAGCTGAGATATTCAAAGAAAATTCGAACCTTCATAATTTTGTTGAAGAAGCTTTGCCTGAACAAGTTCTAGAGATTACTGATCCCATTCTAGTTCGAGAAGTAGAGAGCGATGTTGGCCAAAGGAGAAAGAGTACAATCCAGGATTGTTTGATAATGATCTACAAAATTGGGATCGCCTGCTCAGTCGGAGTCCCAAGAGAGCGAATGAGCGTCCCAGCTGTAGCAGCTCAACTGTGTTCGATTAGGGACAGACTTCACGCAGCTGGTTTATGAGGATAAGTAATATACTAAAGCAGTAAGTTTTCTGGTACCTCCTACAAATTATGTGAAACTAAACCACTTATGCATACACAAGCACCTGACTTCACTCTCTCTCTTTTTTAAATCTAGATTAACTTCTTGTTCTGGTAATGTGAAGATGGAGCCATGGAGGTAACATAGTCATCATGCAGAACCAAAGTGGGGTTGGAAAAATAGTGAAGTCATCCGATGGACTATGGCATATGGGAACCTTTAGCAGACTCAAAGTCGATGACAATGTCTTCGTACTCTCCGGGAGATAGGGAGACGTGGCAGGAGGGCTTCATCTCTTATGCAAACGGGGTACAAATGCTTCTCTAATGTATTGTGAGGATGGTGAATGGAGTTCTGATATAGACAGTGAATAGTTTAGACCGTGAAGAGCAAAGGTGTGCTCCAATGTTCCTTTGGAAACAAAAGCTGGCGTGTAAGAAGATAACGAAGTATTAGGGATGATGCTGTCATCTATACAGCTATACTGTATAATTGATTCATGCAAGCCTGTATGTGTCTCTTAAAGTTGTGCGAGCAAGTACATTTGTCCTTTTCCTCTTTTATGCTAGTTAAATAGTTCGGTCTATTAATACGAATGGACGTCATGCTTGGACATCCGACACAATGCCGATGTCTATCGATAAAGACCTTTTTTTTTTTGCTATTATAGAAATCATAACCTAAAATATACTTAAATGGAACTATCGTAATATTTATAAAGACCAAAAAGGTAAAATGTAATAAAAAGATACCATAATTTTTGTTGAATTAGAAAATGAATTGAAATGAAAAGATATTCTAAAATCTGAGTAATAGTGTAATTATGAAAACTTGTAAATAGTACCAAATGACTGATTTGACTTTATCTTGGAAGTTGAGGGACTAGATTGAACAAATTGAAACTTTAGGGACAAGATTGAACATTTAGGAATTGTTCAAGGATCACGTTGCACGAATTAAAAGTTCAAAAATGACATTTTACATTGGGCCAAAGTTTAGAGACTATTAGTGTCATTTTCTCATAATTAATTGAAGAAAAGTCAAGAACGCACTTAAATCAAAGTTAGTAACTTCATATAAGAGTTGGTTAAGTTTAAAAGTAGTCAAGGAAGGTAAACAGAAGTCAGTAAAAGATAAAATGTCGGTAATCAGAAGAAAACTAAAATTTGTAAGTTACTTAAATGAGAGTTGGTGATCCAAAACAAGTTGATATGACTTAATCGGAGAAAAGTTGATGAGTCTTTTAATTAAGATTGGTAATTATTAAAAAAAAAAAAGTTGATAAATTTAAGGGGTTGCTAAGAAATGCACATATAACATTTGTAAACGCTAAGAAAAGTCGGCAAATAATAATAAAAATAAATGAATGTCGGTAAGTAACTTTGATTAGAGTTGGTAAGGCAATAGTATGTTGGTAATTTAATAGGAGAAAAGTTGGTGAGTTATGCTAATTTAGATTGGTAATCTCTAAAAAGAGTTAATACATTGCCAACCAATCAAATAAAAGTTGGTAACTCAATAGAAAAGTTTGTAAATTAAAAAGAAAATCATACATCAATAAGTACCTCAAATAAAAGTTAGTAATTCAAAACTAGTTGGTAATTTAAATGACAAAAGTTGGTAAGTCGCTCTAATTTAAATTGGTAAATTCATACAACAACAATTGAAACTGTTAGTAAGTTATGAAAATAAAAGTTAATAAGATAGTACAAAAATTGGTAATTTACCACTATAAAAAAATGTTGGTAATTTTAACAAAGTGCTGGTAAGTCACTAATAAGTTACATGGAAACAAACCACCGATCATTTTTCTCACCAACACTTCTTAAAATTTACTAGCACGAAAAAAATCGTAAGTTTTTGCACCGAATAATAGAATTCTGCAGACCCAAATTGGCCCATCAAGCACTCTCTTCATCTTATTGCTTTACTTCGACTTCTTCGCATAACAGTGACAGGGAAGGTCATCTATCATGATCAAACTAGAAGGAGAAGAGTGGACTGAGTTGAATTCTATGCAGGAAGCTCTGATTTACGAACTCCACAATCAACCAGTGCACAATTCTAGATACACGTTACTTTTCTTCCCCTCTTCTATATGTGTTAAATTATCATAAATCTGCAAAAAGATTGTATGTCTTGGAATCTACGGCAATAAGCCTCAAGGCCGCGATCGCTGCTGCCACAGACATACACCCGAAGAAACAGACATTGAGCCAATGCCATGACTTCTGAACGGAAGACATCTTGTTCTGCTTCGCCATCAAATACATGTGGTTAGCGAGGATGAACGTGAGAGGGAACGTGCTTATCGCCCCCGTGAGGCTCTCGAAGTCACCGAGGAAAGGGAGGAGGGCAGCGACCAGCGTGTTTATGGTGAGATATCCACCTCTCACAAAAATCCTAAAAGACAAGTTCTTGAATTTCAAAGGGCTCCCCGTGATGCTGAAGCGGGTGTCCATGTACTCGTACATTGGACTAGCAAAAATCTGCAGAAGACAAAGGACGATTAGAGAAGGGTCAGAGCTAGACTAAAGACGGAGAAAATTGAAGAGTCTCAATGTAACTTTGCTAAAACACAAGGATAGGATTAATGTAATTATGGAGATGAATAAACAAAATTGAAGAGGGTAAGACGAGATACATGCAACGAAATGACTGTTTGCAGGAAGGCGGAAATGTTGGCTACTGCCTTCACCCAAACTGGACCGCTGACGCTGTTGAGCAAATAGGACGAGGTTGAGGACCCATAGGCCCAATATCCGACGAATGTGACCGCATACATCGGTAAACATCCAACAGTGAACTGAAAGTAGAGAGCTTTCAGCATGTTCTTCACAGCAGGTTCTCTCACCGTTGCCTGTCAGAGACACAAAAGAACGAACATTGAGGCACGTATGTATACTGTGAATTCAATGACAGAAGAATATTTAAGCAGCGTCTCTCCATCTAGCAGATGATGGACAAAAATTTCAGCAGTGTTCATGAGAATGGAGAATCGCCATTGAATGGCTGTTTGGTGTTCTTAGACGGAGAAAAATATTTCAATCATAGTTAACTATAATAGAATCATATCGTGTTCTGTAAACTTGTCTTTTCTCTTTAAAGGTCAAGAATTCAACTTTAAAGAGTACCTGAATTTCTGGAAGCATTCCTGTATTATATGCGAAAACAAGATTTGCTGCGGCACCGATGGTTGTAAAGATTTTGCTCGTTTTATCTCCTGGTATGCTATAATCTCTGGCAGGAGAATTAAGGCCTATAAACCCAAGAACAATGTTAAGAATTTCCATGTAATTAAGAGAGCCTTTTCTTCAGAAAATACGAAAAACTTGCAACATATTTCCACCATATAATACAGTCCGCAAAATGTTATAGTTAAGATGTTACAGTAGCATGGCTTGATTCGTTCAACCAAAAGAAGTTATCCTATTCACAGCAAACTATAGAGCTTGATGTGATAGCTTTTAGAAAGGCATTTCCTCAATTATTCATTGGTCAATTGGGACAAGGGAGAGAGAACTGCAGCAATTTTCATTTGACGATATGTATAATCAACTAATGGGTAATTGGGAAACTAATGGGAAGAAACTAGGTGTATACATCAGCTATTCCTGAGAAACGTGAACAAATAGATATGTAAGATCAAATTGTGTAGACACAAACAGGACAGATGGTGCTACGCTCGGCATTGAAAATAGCATTCCATTTCAGTTTTTCTTTTCACTTTCCTTTGATCAAAAGATTTGGCGGTTTCATACCAGTGCATTCAGTATATACTAGACAAGCTAGATAGCTAAAACTTCCAGATTCAATGCCCATGCAAACACAATTGTGCAGGCCAAGGACAGAGGCAAAAGAAAGCCCAGGGGTCCTGATAGGCATATTATGGAATACTTTGTATCAGTAGGATACTTTCACAATGCAAATAAAAAATGTCAACTTACCATCTCGTAGAGCCAGTACAAATGCTGTAACAATGTAAACCAGACTGAGGACTGTGGAAACTCCCAGCCAGACCCTCAGGGCTGATAAATAAGGTATCCCGATGGCAAACAAGGCACAGACAAAACCCGTCATGGCAATAAAGTAAGGAAGCTTCATCACATGGTCATCCCGGAAGAGAACATAAACAGCCTGCATAATGAGGACGAGGACATCAAAACAAATATTACATCAAGTGATCAGAATACCAGGAGGAAAAAGTCCAGATGGAAGAAAAAATCCACATATTTGAATGCAAGAAAAGTAACAGATTTATCATTAGGAAAGACAAAAAATTCGAAACAGCAGCAGGAACCATGAAAATTTTCCCTGTTGCTTACAGAATTGCATATTTTTTTTATTCACTTGTGACAAAGTTCAACAGTAAGAAAAACTTTTAGCAAGTAGATTTTCCTTCCACTTGATTTTTACCTTCAGAGCCTCACCAGCCAAAATGATAAATCCAGTGTTAATCATGAAGAGATTAACGTACTGTAATCCCCATGTAAGAGAATAAGCTTTCCTACCTGCAGCAGGCAAGAAAAGAATAAGGTTCATTTCTACATCAGGAGACGTTTCAGGAATGAGAGATGATAAAGATTCGTCCTCTTTGCTCTCATACCATATATATGTCCAGCAAGGTCTCTATATCTAATGTGCCTCTTTCCACCAAATTCATGAAGCTTGGCGATGAGAACATTCGCATTCAATGAAATAGCTGCTGCGGCAATTAATCCAAGTACTCCAGGGACCCAGCCAAGAGGAACCATGATAGTTCCTGAATATCCAAGAACAAAAACACTGTTGACGCCAGTGGTTAGGACGAATGCTGCCTGGAACCATGAATCTGCAACATGCCAGGGAAAGTTAATAGGAAACGTGAAACATTAATCAAAATAAGCTAGAATTATCGAAATGACTAAACATGGGATAAAATATAAATGTTGAGCTTTCATATTGTAATCAATATACTAGGTACAAGGGCAACCATGCCCTCCCTTCTTCTAGTACTGATGATTGATTAAAATTCAGGAAGTGGCCATTCATCATTCCTTCCTCCTCAGCTTTTCCCTCAAATCTAAACAGAATACCACGTGGGTGCAGTCAAATAAAAAAAAATCACAAAAGAACAGCGTTTCTCCTGCAGAACAACAGAATGCTTAAAGACAACTTTCATCTACTCCACAGATTGAAACGTTACCCTCTTTACCTCCAATCCTCCTCTTCTAACTCATGAAAGCAGACATTCAACAAGAAATTAACTTCAATGTTTTCCCTGCTTCATCAACATCAGCAACATTGATTGAAAGAAAAACATCACCTCCCACCACATCATAAAATCCCCTTCTCCATCATGCTGACCCTCTCCAACCATTCGACAAATTAATAGCCATAGCAAGCACCTCATCGATCAATACTCCTCTCTTGCTGACTTATCAACGAAAATGCACTTCCCAACAACAAACAAGGGTACACCAGAAAATCCCATCATCCCAAATACTATTCAGCATAATCGGACACCGCCAGCTCCAAAAGATTACATTAAGGAGCATAGACAAAGGGCTACTCAAAGACAAAAAAATCAGTCGTTTTTGCACGACAATGGAGGCAAAGGGAAGAAAGAAAATATGGTGAATTTTTTTCTTGGAATGTGCCCTTTTTCCATCGAGTGCTGACTAGTAAGTACAACGTGTGCATCCCTCGAAGTGAGCTGTTTACCTTCCAAAGGAGAAATATACATAAACACAGCTTAAAAAAAGTAAAGGAACCCAATTGCAAATATTGGCAGAGCTCCTTTTGAAAGAGCAAGCCAAGGAAAAACACCAGAAAATCCCACTTTTTCCCTCCACAGAAATTAGAAGCTAGCCAAAGCTAATCCAAACCTGTAGATAAAGGCAGGAAAAAAAAAAAAAAAACAGGAACAAGAACAATCACGTTCGTAGTATACCTCTGCTAATGAGATGTGCAGTTTCCGGGATCTCAACGCCCTCAAACTGCTCATCATCATGGACCTTCCTTTGACCCACCTCACCACCTCCCTCCATCGTCATTTGCTCGTCTTCTTCTTCTTCACCAACTCCACCACCACCACTTTCCGGGAGCAATTCCTCCACCTCCTCCAAAATGCCGGTTCTTGTTGTCAGAGCCAGCGTATCTCGCCCAGCCTCCCCACTCTCGTATTTAAAAGCGAGAATTAATCGCGGCCAGCGAAAGAAACCACCCCGGAACAAGAAAATTCAGCCCAAGAAGAAAGTCGTTTAATGACACACTGAAAATAGCGGCCCCAAATTGGAAAGCTTACAACTTTATGATCATTTACTCAAATGGCATCCTCAGAATCCAAAAGCGAGACCCTTTAGTTTTTCGCTCCCCACCTTGTATTTGCACATTTGCCCATCAGAGAGAGAGAGAGAGAGAGAGAGAGATTATTGTGCGCAGCGCACTTCCCAAAAATTGCGCAGTGCTGTGGGATTGGTCCACAGAGAGCTTTTGAATCATCCGTGTCGGTAACAAAGGATCGGCACCGTGGGGCCCACTGGCTGATTCCGTGCTCGCGGGTTCATGTGCTTTCGGATTTCCGAGACCGATGAGATCTGGGCTGATGCGGGGTCGATTCTCGTGATCTACGGATGACCGGCGCCACGTCATGCGGAGCGTTGGAATGCTCTCTGCAATCCGCAGAAGAATGTTTCGGGTCGGCCGGTGGGAATTTACGCACGGTGGCTAAAAACCAAGAATGATGTCATAAAAGCGCGATCTGTCACGCGAACCCCACACGTTAATCATTCTTACTTAGTGACTACTGCTCCTTAAATTTTGCTTTTCGTTTGGCATACGGCACTGCTGTCTGTCTCTGTGGCAAACGGCACGCCAACAGAAAACTGACACGTGCGGAAAAAGCCAAGAGCGGGGATGCAGATATGCTACTTGACCGTGGATTTCTCGAAATTTCAACTTGCCAAAAAGCTGACCAAACAAACAAAAACTTACCAAAAAGAGTTAGCCTCGCTACCCTAAAAAAAACTCCAATTTTAAATCATATTCCAATTCTACTCAATATTTTATGTTCAAATCCAATCTGATCTAAACCTTTTTTGTCTCACAAAAAATTATTAACTTTACTTGACTCATAAATCTACCCATGTTAATCGTTCGTCTCTTGATCACAAGAAATTGAAGACTGAGCGCAAAATTAAAAATCTCTAAGTGAGATAAAAGGAAAAGTCTCTTAAGAATAAGAGAGCAATTGAAGAAACTCAATCATAATTGTTCTACTTTTTACCCAAATTGCAGATCCAAGAATACGTCATTTTGGCCGACATGAAAATTCATCTTCAAAAAACATCTTCTTGGATCAGAAAGTTGGGGAAAAACTAAAGTGGAAATGCAACATAGAATTGCTAAGGGCAATTTTGAACGGAAGGTTAACGGGGACAGATATGAAACTTGAGTAAAAGTTGGTGGTTTTTTATAAAACAAAAAAAATTTAGGGCATAATTGGAATTGGACATAAAGTTGAGGGTTATTTATAAAATAAAAAAAAATTATGATAGAATTGAGATTGAAGCTAAAGTGGACTTTTTAGGGTATTAGGCCGAAATTATTTATAGGCATATATGAATATTAGTATTTAATGAACCAAAGGTTAGTTGACGTACATCCAAATTTCTTTTTGCTTTGCTCCCATTTAGAGAAGAATCAGTATCTCGGAAGAATGATTTCTTGTTTGATTTTGGGGAAAGATGAAATAAGAGAAGAACTACTTTCTTCTTTTTCACCTTATTTAATTTATTTATCCTCCATCTTTTTTTTTTATCAATGATTACTGACTCACGTATCGAATTATAATTGAACATCAAATAGGACATACTAATATAAGTACCTATCTACAATCGGGAAAATTGTCCACAAAATTTTAGTATGGTGGCCAATTTAGTCATGGACCTTTCAACTGTCCCATTTAGTCCTAAACCTTTTGACAACTTGTCAATTTAGTCTTAAACATTTCAATTGTGCTAATTTAATTCTAAATCTTTTGATGATTTATGAATTTAGTCATAAATCTTTTAATGATTTACCAATTTAGTCATTTCAACTAATTTCGATATGAAATCTCTACTGTGGCAGTTTAGTTAGCGTCGACCGTCTTATATGGTATAGTCTGCATCGACATAGATAATTTTTACAATTTTTTTCTTTCCTTTTTCCTTTTCTATTTCTATTTCTATTTCTTTTTTTTCTTTTTCCCTCTCTCCCTCCATTGGCCTCAAGCGAGTACCATCCTTGCCAAATTTGATAAGGGCAACCCTCACCTGAGGTTGGCTTGGGCGTCCCTCGCCAAGGCCGACAAGAGTAACCATGGCCTAAGGCCAACAATCTCCACTCGCTAGCCATCAACGAGGCCCGAAGATGGGTGAGGAAGTGAAAAGGAAAAGGAAAAGGAAAAGAAAAAGTTAAAAAATAAAAATAAAAAATTATCCACATCAACGATTTTCAGTCAAAATTGATCGGAATGACTAAATTAGCAAATCGTTGAAAGGTTTAAGACTAAATTCGTAAATTATCGAAAGTTTTAGGACTAAATTGGCACAATTGACAGATTTATGACTAAATTAATTAAATTGAAAAGTTTATGACTAAATTAGTTGCCGTATAATAGGTTTAAGACTTTTTGGACAATTTTTCTCTATGCATCCATAGGTTACTTATGTTGACATGTGCCCATTTCGCAGTAGATGGAGCAACGACCTATAGAGAAGGATTTCCCAATGGCGCAATAACTCACCACCCGATCCCATTTTGACCTCGATACGTGGGATTGTCTCGAATCGGCTTAAATATAGAATGGGAGAGAGAGATTGGGTGAAGCCCTAAATGTGAATCGGAACATAAACGGTGATAGCAACATCATAATTGCGCCTGCCTTTCTTTTACTCCGTAAAATTAGCAATTGGAAAACTTTTTTTTTTGTCAAGAGTTGGAACACGTTTATCCGTGAAAGAAGAACACGTTTGCACCGTGGCCATCTTATCAATTAAGCTCGTTTATAAAAAGGAAAGACCGGGGAAGAGAACTAATTGAGATGTCAGATTTGTCAATGAGAGACAGGTGGCGGGCTGTGGAAGCTTCATCCATGGATGGAGAAGAAAACTGCGGGTGACTCAGAAGCTAAGAAGGAGCATGCTTGACGCAAAGTGACTACCGCCTGTTCACGAAGTGCTCCGGGAATTGAATTGCTCTAGCGTCAAAGGTTAGCGCAGTTGAGCAGGACATAAACCCAACTTAGAGAGAAAAAATCGTTCCCAGTTCAGGGTTAGGGCCATTTCATTTGACCCATCACACCGCCCGAGAAAGATTTTTACATTTGCAATCACATCATGAAACAACAGTGTCTTAAAAAAGTCGGCTATTCCAAAAAGAAAGTTTTAAGATTCAAATTCACATGAATAATGTGATTGATCAATTACACGGCGTCGATCTTGCTTATCAGATAAAATATCTACTCTCATAGGACTTTCAACTCGTCTCATCCCTTACTTCCGCACCATGGAGGAGTCAAAGTTCGCATTGACTCAGTTGACTAGTTTTCAAAGCAATCATTCACTCCGATTTCATTAGTCTTTTTTAGAGGAATCTCTGGAGATAATCAGGTGGTCATGCATTATTAATCTCAATTATTGTGCTTCATGGGTTTGGACTGTTGCTTTTATATACTAAAGCAATACTGGTGGCTCCACTATGAAAAGGAAGAGCACCATTGTTGATGTTGAGCAATGACGCCATACGGACTTTCTGTAAAGAAGAAAGAGGACCCATTACATTATTGTTTCGACATTATACTGAATAACTCGACGAGTCATAAGAAGATGCTCGAGTGCTTGTTGGATGTATTGTTCTTCAAACATCGGGGGGAGGCGAATCTAGGGCAAAGAGCCATTTTTCGGGGTCGCGCTGCAAATCCACTGCTTTGCATATATATATAAGAAGGGAATAATCGTTCCACTCCCTAAAACTGCTTTCAAATGGCATAAACCAGCAAGAATAGCAGCACCAATCTTTGGTTGCCCTTTAAACTTAAATCTGAACAGTGTGGAGTTTCGAAAGCCATCTCAAAAGGAGGAAAGATGGCCACACAAAGCACCATTCGTGGGTTAGGACATTGGCATATTCTGCTGCAGGTGCTTGATGGAGTAAGAGGCAATATACGCGTATATCAGGTTCGCCTTTCCGGTGAAATAAGTCGGATCCATTCTGGTCTGTCAGCGCAGATGTTCCAAATCTACAGAGCACGGTCGTTGAAGAATTATGTCTTCCTCAGATAACATGACATTTAGGCACTTAACTTGTATGCCCTTTGTGATTCCACTTTCATTAAGCCCCCCAACCTGGAGGAGACAGTGAATCCTTAACCGACATATCCTTGCATACCAATTACAGAGAGAAACCGGCACTACGGATTCTCATCCGCGGAGAAGAGACTTTTGCTTTCTTGAGGGATCAAATTCTCGACTTTGAGCTTCACGTCCCTCACCCTCACCCCGGTCGTGACTAAAATAGGCCAACCGGCTAGGGTCTTGTAGAAGAATCTTTACCAAATGCTCAGATAGGGACAGGGCAACAACCGCACGAGAGCGACCTAGATATTCAGACCAATTATTGAGATTGTCCCGTTATCTATAATCTCGGACAGATAGCAACAGGGCAGGGCAAATTGAAGTTGTGAATGTGCTCTCGTTCCCACATTCGAGTGGCGGATGGTGACGGCACAAGGATATCTGCAAATAGAGATGTCCCTTCTAGGAGCTGCAAGGAGGAGGAATGGCAGGTACGAGAATAGATACCGGCGAGGAGAGGACCATAGGAACAGGACTGATGCCATGACCACTTTCATGTTTTCTGTTCTTTCGACAGGCATAGTAGTCCCTTCATCTTTCTTTTGTTCCTTATTTTACGATACCGTTTTCTTGGTTCAACAGGAAGGGCTTCTAAAGGTCCTCAAGCCACTGATACCCCCCTCGTAGCGTGTCGTGCTCAAGTGTATTTTGCCGTAATTTCCTATACAGAGTATCCTATCAATCCTCTAAAGAACAGATAACAGGTATTTCGCTAGTGGGCCTTGTGAGCCCGCCCACCCTCCTCCCTTGGGCAAATTCAAACTCGACATTCTTCTCGCTAAGGCCCGCAAAAGGATATATAGATGGAAGTAAACCATTTTCCGTTTCCATGGACCCCTCCGTAGGCTATACACCACGCCTCATCAGCCGTTAGTTAAGATATTTTAAATAGCTTGACATAGCAAAATCCACCACATTCATATATCTTATGATTACTCGTAAGTAATTGGTGCAACAAAAGATCCACCGATCGAAGTTAACTTTTTTGCCCTCAGGCTGACTAAAAATCATGAGAAGTGGAAAAAGAGAACAAGTAGTCAATTGAATCAAATTCACAGTCAGATGAAAGATTACTCATCTCACCAAAAAGTGGAAAAGTAACTCAATTAGCCTCGCCTTATTTGCCAAAAGGTAAGAATAAGCCAATGGCTGTCGAGCACATTTACCATAGCGTCACAGCTGAGGCGTTCCTAACTAAATTCTCGTTGTTTATTCCAATCTCAACCCACAAACTGTCACGATGATCATCGATAAATAAGAAAGGGTAAAACTATGGCTTCAGTGAATAACACCGTTCTTTTGAATCCTACAATGACTACGCTCACGTAGGAGGGTTGTACCTCCACTGAAATTGCCATGTTCACCAGAAGCCACACTAGCTAGCACTAACAACCTACATTGCCAAGCTTGTTTTGCCTTGTCCATATATAGAACACACATTCTCATGGAGTAGCCACATTTTCCTATACTGTGTTGAAGTCTCCTAAGGGGCTGCAGAAGTAGACATTGGTCGTGGATATGCACCGGAGAAGTGTTAAGAGCAAAGTCAGGCTTACTAAAAAAAGGGAAGAAGAAAGAATGAGTGAAATGCTTAGAGGGAGACGGGTGAGAGAAAGGGGTCAAAGACTAAAGTGATGCATCTAACATTTGTAAGCAAATAGAAAACAAGAACATGAAACTTCTGCAGCTACAGAAAATGCATTGATTTCTCTTGGCACAGTTCCAAGGAAAGGATAACTCGTTCACACGATCACAAACCGCCACAAGCAGCTACACACCATGGTTTCTATTCATACGTGGACACCTAAACATATTTGCATAATTTCTTTCACAGAAGGAGCTACAAGTTCACTGGATCCGTAGAGCAAAATGAAGGTAACAACAATACCTGAGACCAGCATGTACAAAAATAAGCATTCAGCTCATAACTCAATGCTTACCACCTTCAATGTCCTTCCCCATGACCACATCGATCTTTTCATACTTGAAGTCCGCAGGACGCACGGGACATTCCACTGGAACTACGGTGTGCCTATTAACAACAAATGCCCACAGAAAGAGCCCCAAGAATGCCAATAATGCTCCACACCCCGTGGCGAAAATTACCCCAGCAAGAATCGCCAAAGGACACTTGCCTCTCTTGCGCAACTTTCCTTGCTCGCTAGAATAGCCATGTGGATCAGCAGGTAGAGAATGCATTGACATCGGAACTTTCCTCGGCTTAAACCTCCACGAGTATACGCTAATAGTCTGCAACGAATGCCCATTCGATGAGCTTATACCGACATAAACATCCTCATCTCTCCACATTCGCAACAAGTCGATCGAGTACGCAATGATTGGATCATACGGTCTTGGATCCCTAAACTTACTCAGTCTAACCTCAAGCCTTTTCGAGCTCCCGTCGTAATCCACCCACGACTTCAATTTCTCTCCACTACTCAGCACTAAGCCTACCGACGACACATTGCAGACGCTAACAGACTTGAAATTGCCCAAATCTACACCTACATGGTTCGCATTCACATCCCCTACTTCCTCATTCATCGAAGCATCGTACTCAACGCCGACGAATCTGTGATCCCCAGAGAGACCGAACGCTTCCGCTCCAAGCTTAAAATCCCTAGGGACAAGCACAAGAGCGAGGCCGTCGCCGTTACCAGGTGAGATGGAGAAGGCGAACTCGGACGAGAACGACGTCGGGGCGGCCGAGCTCGGGTCGACGAACTGGAAGGGCTTCGGCCACTGGAGGAAGCCGGAGCTGGAGGCCGAGGGGCTCGTGACTTGCACGTGCGACCCGGCGCCGGATAAAGCGGCGTCGCCGAGGAGCGAGATGCCGTCGTCGAAATCGGGGAGGCCGACTAGGGTTTTGGGCATGAGAAAGAGAGAGACGGAGACCCTGGCCAGAGCGAGCAAGGGGACAACAATGTGGATCATCAGGAGGCAAGAGAAGGTGAGAGTGGAAGGTCTAGACATGGTGATGCGTTCAGGAGTTGGAGCGGATGGTCGCTTGAAGCGATCGGGAGTGGTTTCAGTTGCAGAGAGCAGAGAGGAAATGGAGAAGAAAGAAGCACGAAAGGAACAAGACGAGTGGGGCCGATTGTCGCGCGTGGCTTTTTAACTTCCTTCTTTGCGCGTGGGTGGAAGTACGGATTTGAAGAATTATTCTGGGCCTTGAGAGGCCCGAAAAAGCAAAACCATGTCTGGCCCATTAATACATACATGGGCCTACGACTCTGGGCCTGGCATTGCCATCGAGTCATTGACTTTCGGAATAAGGTCGTTCTCTTGACCCGGTCAATGGGCGGACCGGACCTTGCACTGGTCCAAAATCCTTGTCTATCGTGGATAGTGATTAGAGGTGAACATCCGTCCCGATTCAAATTTGGGAACCACCCGAACCAGATTCAACTGTTCATGAGTTAAAACCCTGAGATTCGGTTCGGACCGGTTCCCGAGTTAATCCTCTTAACTGCTAGTGTAAAATCGATTTTTGACGAGTTTTAATCTTATAGAAAAGATAGGTAGAGAAGTTGTTGCCAAATAAATTTGATCCCAAGTGACTTGGAAAGTCTTGAAGTGCTACTGTCATTTTTCCATGAGAAGTTAATGTATCAATTTATTCAAAATTAGAATTAAATGTCTTAAAAATTAAAGAAAATACTTGCGACATGGTTCTCGGGCCTACCTTGAAACATACCTACAATCGGCCAATTCTAAAGAGCCCATGATTTTAAAGATCTAAAATCAATCCTAACCAAATAGGTCTTTTTTTTTTTAAAGTTGATCCACCCAAAACCGATCACTCCACTTGCAATTAAGAAATTAAAATCTCCTACAGGAAATTGGTAAAGATTTGGGCGGGTTGAACCATGAAGAGAGTGGTTTAATCATGCTAGAACTTGAATGAAAAAATTGATGTCCATAAAATAGTTGATTTCTCCTATTTATGCAGCTTCAAATCTTCTCTCTCTTCATAACTAGATCAATTATGAGACAAAGATCAAAATACATCGCTGCTAAAAGTTTTAGAATGCGATTTCAATTCTCTCGTAATTAACTTCGACATTTCAAATTAGGGGGAGTTTTAGTCAAACAGCTTCGATCCAGGCGATTTTTGATTTGGTCAATCCCTCTTGCTCAATTGGGCCGGGTGAAAACTTTGTAACGGGGATTACAACATCTACAATTTTTTCAACGCGGGCTCTATCGGATTTGTCGGTCCGAATCCATACGATTCGATATACCGCACGCGCGCAAGAGAGTCTCCCTTTAGGCGGGATGAGTTCGACCGCTCTCGGCCTTCCAAGGGGGACAAAATGGCCGATTTACCCCTGAGCGAGAGAGCGAGAGAGTCTCTCCAGTTTTTCATATTTGAGCGAGCGATACGATACCAGGCGATGGAACAACGGTCGTCTTCCTTCTTCGGCCCCTTCCTCTCGTCGCGCCACGTTGAGGGGCGAAGCCTCTCATATGGCAACCCAGCTCAGAACGGCTCTCACTGCCTCCTTCTCGTCGTCCTCATCATCATCATCTATCCTTGGCAGTTCTCTCTTTAATGACCTTCCTCACTTTGCAAATCCGAAACCGGCAACCATGTCAACTCCCCCTTTCCCTTCTCTCCATGCCGCATTCGTCCGCCCACCGAGAGGGAAACCCAGAAACCCGCCTCCCTGTCAGCTTCTTGTCGAATTTCGAACCCTAGCAGCCCGAAAGTCGCCCAATGCACCCGGCCATGGATTTCGACCTGAACGTCGCCGAGCAGGGCGGCAACGAAGAGCCGGAGCCGGCAGTAGGGGATGAAGAGGAGTACGAGGAGGAGGAACTGGCCGAGGTGGAGCCTCGGGAAGGAGGACGAGGAGGGGCCGGTGGTGGTCGGAGGGGCTGTGTTTGGTCGGCGGAGGAGGACGCAATGCTCACTCGGCTCGTGGCTGCTTTCGGGCTGGTGAATTGGAATGGCATGTCGGCCATGATTCCCGGTCGGACCGGGAAGTCGTGCCGGTTCCGTTGGTTTAACCACCTTGATCCTAGCGTAAACCACGAGCCTTTCAGCGGTAATCACATAAGCCTACCTGCAATCTCGTTTCGTTTTTTTTCCCCTTTTGTTTTGTTTCAGCAAAAAGAAGAGTGTACCCTAAAGATGATGCTGAGAACCGGGTTTTGTTTGGCATTGATTCAGTTCGACTCGGAGTTGTGCTTAATTTTGAATTTAACTTGTGGTTTGAGAGCCTGAGACATGGGTTCTTTTAGGCTTAAAGCTCAATCATGTGATATGCATGTCCTGAATTACGAGTAAGAGGCGGGTAAGTGTCTAGGGAGAGTTTACAAGAACTTCATTTTCCTAATATATGCACTGGGTGATTCCAAATGATCTGGTTTATGTCAGTCTTAATTATTGTTTAGCACTTCTAGCTTCAGATTCTGCTGTTCGTAGTTACTTAATGGATCGTAAAGGTGAGAGTTTGAGCTTGAGCCAATGAGAATCGTCACGTGTCCATCATGTTTCATTCTTAGCTCATTGAAATTTGCAGTCCTCATAGAAAATTTTGTATGGGGGAGCACATACTGGTCACTTCCGATTTTTCAAAGTTGGATATCTTAAAAGCTTTGGCTGAGCTGTATGTGCATTTTGCACTATGTCTCTGTCAATTTTTCTCCTGATTATAGGTAGTCCTAGAAGGCACGTTAGAAAGTAAGCTTTCCTCAGTGGAATTGAATTCTGATACCTTGGTAAACTTTTGGAATGACTAGCATGCATTTTGACAGTTTATAACATGCATTTAACTGCTACTGTGATGGACTGCATATAGATCTGGTGAAACCAAGCAGCCATTTTTGTGATCCTCATCTTATTATACACTAACTTTGAAAGCCATTTCATGATCCTCATCTAATAAGGTGTGTTGCAGGAAAATGAAATTTGTAAGCTCCCAAACTTGAAGGACGACTATTTTGTGATAGTCTCTTGGTTTTTTTTCTTTCTTATGAGAAACTGGAGCTTACGCTAATGTATCTTTTTATTTTCCTCAAAGAGTGCTGGTTTCAAGAGAGTTGCTTCCAATGTGTTTATCTATCCATTTTCTTGAAGAGTGCTGGTTTTACTGGAGTTGCTTCCAGTGTGTGTTGCATTCTTCAAAGAACTTTTTTGTAGCTTGCTGTACTGGCTCTAGCTTTACAACATGCTAGGCTAGGTGGAGTATATTCTTTCTTACATCTTCTTTTTCCTTTCTAAGCACGAGCAAAGAAATTGTATTTGTCCCCTTCATATGTTTAGGACCTTAACGCCATCTAGTTGCTCCCTCAATTTGTAAGTCCACTCTAATGGGTTTCCTCTATCAGTACAAATGGCAATTGAAAGAATCAATTTCATGGATTTATGTCAAAGTTAACTCACAGTAAAATTTTAACAAACTTAACTCCAAGTAAAATCAGACGATTCTTATGGGTTAGCGAGTCACTAACACCAAACTAAGCAAGTGAACTATCCAATCTAAAACTCTAGCTTGAGAAGTTAAGCATAACTCATCTCTATTTGCTCTTGCCAAAGTCCTCTAATATTCTTCAATCTCAATCTTAAAATTACTATTTCCCTTGAAGCCCTAGTGAACTGATCAATTCGTGTTAATGAAGCTTTGTTACCAAAAACCCCACCTTGTAAGTACATATGAATTGCATGGTCATGTGATATATATCAATGGCGTGGCATTGTTGTGTTTACCATACAACTATTTTGTAGACCTATGCTTTATATATGCAAGAGAAACGTTGATAATGTTTTTGATTAGTAATTATCACGGTAGTGTGCATGTCATAAATATCTTAGCATATTGGTTGTTGAAATGAAGTTATTAGAGCCTATTGATGTTGTATCTCCTCTCTCTATGAAATATGAAGAAGCCTCCCTTATCGTGCCAAATTTTAAGACAATTAATGTTGTTCATTTTTGTTCTCATTATAGGTACCAAATTGATGCATGTTTCAAAGCAATGAGCACACTAGTTGTAGCATTGGAAAACTTTCTTTTTAGGTGAAGATGGGAAATTTAGGTGCTTGTATTGCAATTGTCATATCATAGGATGTAACAAGATAAAGAATACAAATCATCAAGACTATATGATAACTCATGGTACCAAGCGATTATTGGTAAACACCATAACCCCTTTGGCGTCAACCTATCTAATCTCGACTTTTGGAAATACCATTCATTACTTTAAGATCGTGAAACGGTGAAGGAGAAGCAAGGGAGGCTGCTTGGAAGAATTTTGCTATACATAGTTTCGGTAAGACACAATAGGACTCATGAGTAGCTTTTGCATGAGGATGATTGAAGAATGTGAAAAGAAACAAAAAGGGTATATTCATGAAAAGCATCTACATATTGGCTGATGGAATGCATTCCAAACTCTAGACGTTTTCCCTAAATATTTTCCGGTCCTTAGAATGGGCATGATTTTGTTTTTAGCCAATGGAGTGCATTAGCCAGGAAATCAAAGATCTAGAATGAGAGTGTCCATTCTAAAAACAAATGTTCACGTTCTCATCTTCGAAGTCACGATAGCCAATGCAGTGCATTGGACATAAAATTTCAACGACATGCTTTATAGTGTAGCATATTCTTTTTTCTATGATTCATTCATATTTTTGTGGTCTTATATGGAAATTAGCTCATGACTTTGGATTCGAAGTTCCTAAAAAATTGCCAATCCGCAACTTTCTAGCAATTAATCGCATAACTTCTATTTTTGTCTCTAACATCTTCTTAAAGACTGTGTTGATGAGTTTTTATGTATGAGTATATCCTTCTGATATAAATAGATATGTGATTCACTAGGAGTTATTTTGGTAGAATTAACTGGTTCATTAATGTGGTTCTGGTCATTTGTTGTGCTTCTAGATCTGATAAGAGTTATTAGCATTTCCCAAGATGTGAAGATCTTGTAATTTGGAATCTTGGTCTACATTCCTTTCCGTTGCAAGGAACTTTTGGCGTTGTTGACTAACGCTTCACAAAGCCTCTTACTGGACGCTTCTTATAGATATTTAACCAGTATCATGGCCTAAATGTTCTATATTGGCTTCTTATAACGCTTTTACTTCTTCGACGACTTATATTTGTTAGTCGATAGTACGACATATATTAAGCCGTGTTTTAGGCCATTTGTAAGGTCACATTGTCTATCTTGCTTATGAAGAAAAGTGGTTTTTGAGTGTATTTGTGTTAATTGTGCTGTTCTGCTTTTGACTCTGCTTGCTTCTGACTACAATGAGTAGTTTAATGACCTGACTATATAGGAGGGTCAGGGGGACATTGGAGCCTCAGCTCATGCATCGGTTTACCGAAATCACGTCCCCTATCCCACTTCCTTAAAAAATGCAACAAACTACTAAGCTTGGTTTCCTTGAGTTGGAATAGCTAGTACTAAACTCTAGTAACTTAACCTTTATATTTGGACGAGGCATCAAGATGGTTTTGTGGTAGTGGAGACTATCACCATTCCTGAGTAGTCCGTAGATAGTCTTTCACGATAAAGTAATAGATGGAACTGCCAAAACAAAGTGGTGAACGGGTGCATAAGGCATGGGAAGGTTTTCAGGAGCGTGGCCTTATTCATACGTCATAACGTATCGCCCACTTCCTACAATCTGACTTGGGGGAGTAGATGTTATCGCAATTAAGCAAGTAGTAGTAGCGCATGGAGGCGGGAGCCAGCTAGTCTTGATATGAGTAACCATATTAAGTTGTGGCACATGTGTGTTGTCTTCTTGTGTGTAACCAGTGAGGTATCGGTCATAATGTTATTTCGGTGCCACTATTTAATTGGCAAGTAAGGTCCGTTGAAGATTCATAGACATCTATTTTGTCATTTATTTCGGTGCCACTGTATAATTGGCAAGTAATATTTGCCGTATGCTGCAAATGCCCGTTATATTATCTCTGTATTTGTATGAGAAGAGTTGTGTTGTGCTTTCCACATAGGTATGTCAAAACATGCTCTTTCCCTGATTCGACATTTGACTTGAAGGCAGCTGGAGACAATGTTTAGTACTAATACTCCTTTGAATAGCCTGCTTGTGTTATGTACATCTAGAGCTATCTGTGCATTAATGCAATTTGCTTTGAGAGCATCGGTTGGCAATTCTGGGGGCTCTTTTCCCAATTTAGATGAAATTTGGAGGTTTCCTTTTTTTATTTTTTGATGGATAACACTACGTTTAGGCTTCATGGATACGATTGTGTTTAGGCTTAGCAAAACACATATACATACACGACAAATGTATATTTAGGCCAGTTTCAGAAACATTATGGATTGCGTGCCGAGTCCATTGACTTGTTCTATAGATTGTACAAAATAGTTCATAATAAATGTGTCTCGATTAGATTTGGTCAAATAGAATGTTTGTGATTGTAGTAGATGCCAGCATACTCTTCGAGTATACCCTCTTTCCTTGTTTGGGAATACAACGTTATTTCGGTGCCACTTTAAAATTGGCAAGTAAGGTCGGTTCAAGATTTGTAGACAGCTGCTTTGTCCCTTTAAGTGCCTCCCTTCAGACGTTCTTATCTTCAATTACCACATAATGAGTGATTAATGCTTTCACTAGTATACTTGTTTTATTCATGTTTACTATATTTGTGAAGATCTTGATTTGACAACTTTAATACTCGTGATGTTCACTGGCAGTTTTGCTTGTTACAGAAGAGGAGGACCAAATTATCATGATGGCCCATCAAATCCATGGGAACAAATGGAAATCGATTTCAAGGGTGCTACCCGGTAGAACAGCTTATGCAATCAAGAATCACTGGAATGTTAGTTTGAAAAACAAGCAGGCGGAGCTAAGGAGTCTGGAGTTATCTGATAGCGACATGACAGCAGTTCAAATACTGGCTGAAATGAAGGCATTTACTCGAAAGGCACTGTCCTCTAGAGATGTGGTGATGAGCAGAAACCGAGAGGAAGGAGATAGTGGAGATTATCATGGATGTCAGAACTATGAAGATCAAGCATTTCAGGCCAAAGGAGGTTTTCTTGCTGTTGAGACAAGGGAAAACCCTCCTGTCCTTTGTCCAAAGGCAAGTTATGGCGCATTTAGTGTTTATTACCCTCGAAGTGGTGGTCCTGGAAATAGTTCTGGTGCTGCGACCGTGGTGCCCCTCCAGGGACCTCTAGCACAGGCTCTTGGGTCAGAGTTTGGCATCCACCATTTTCTTGAAGATGCCCATGGGGAACCTTTGATTCCTCACCAATGTGGCCATGGTTGCTGTTCAGGCCAAAATGGACCAAATGGTGGAAGCTCCTTGTTGGGGCCTGAGTTCATTGATTACATTGAGCCTCCCTCTTCGAGCCAAGAGCTGATGTCTGTAGCAGCAGATTTGAACGAGATTGCATGGACTCGAAGTGACTTCATGGGACAGCCAACCTGTCCAAGCGAGAGAGATTCCGCTGCATTTGCCACTGGAGCATCAGCACAGGAAAATAAGAATGATCCCAGTGGCAAGTTGAAGGGTGTGAAGCAGTAATTTATCAATTGCGGAGCCGGATTTTGGGATGCCAGCTCAAGTTGAATGTTTCTGTTAAATGCATCACTTCTTTATTTCTTTCCTTTTTAACATTTTGAACAGGACATCGCATGACAATGGAGTCGATGACTCCCATGTGTTCTGCCCACCTGAGAATTGACAGTAATAATTTGATGTTCCGTTGGATCATTGTTGATTATGTCATATTGGATTCTTTCTTCCTGTCCATCTAATGTCCTTGATTTGCTATTTCTGTCTGCATAATGTTTAAATGGCAGCAATATGTGGGGGCAAGTTGGCAACTTTTCAAATGGCAAGTTTTCTTGACCGATGAAGTTCATACTCTATTGCATGGTGATGCTGTTTTCATCGGTGACAGCTTGAAGATCTGATGTACAAAGATCCCATGGCTGATTAGTGTTAAGAAAAGGAGAAGAAGAAGAAAGAATTCTCATGATGCGATTTTGCTACACTTTTTCACAATATCCTCTACCTGGCATGTGGAGCCACTCCTTTTGGCCAATTTTGGTACTTTTTACATGAAATAGTCTGTCGAATTTGTCCGACTGTATCGATCTCTATCCTCCTTCACTTCTGCCCCTCCTTTTGCATTTTTGTTTGTTTTTGCTTTTTGTCATGTGATATAATAGAGGGCTATAAGTAGAATTCAAGCAAATCCAAAGCAAAACGTAGTTAAGAAGGACAGTAGTTCGTCCATCGTCAGGGAATGTGGGATGTGAGATGGTGCACGATGTAATGCTAATTCTTTTCCTTTTTATAAGCAAGTCTCTTATATCAATTATATGACCCTGTTTGATTAGTTCTCGGGAAGCATGGGTGCAATTCATGAATGGCAAGACCATGCTTCTTACACACATTTTCCAAACCTTTTGGTCGATTCAGGAACTTGTTTGGTTGCCGTCAGGGACTCATGAACCAGTCCCATGAGCCCCAAGGCAAAGGAAAAGTCAGCAAACCATACCAGTGGGAACTTGATTGCTTGATTAATAAGCATCTGGCTCATGTTGAGGATTCTAGTAACTGGGAAGTACTTGTGAAACAGAACAATACATTTCTGGTGACAAGATGTGCACATGATATGTCAAAAACAAAACCAAAAGCAAAAAAACCAGACCACTAAGAACTGCTAGAGCTGATAAACAAGTCGGATTGTCCATTGTGTGAATTCAGGCGGTGATACCTGACCCGTGCTCCTGCTGTAGACAAGAATAAGAATGTCTTCAAAGAAAAGGGCATCACCTAAGATCGCAGCTGTGGTTTATACCGATGATTCGTTAGAACCGAAGACGAATGATTCGGAGGATAAGATATGATCAGCCAATCCATCCAGGGATCGGAACGACGACCCTCCTTGCCTCAAGCAACTATTCGCCTTCTCCTTTAGTAGTGCTGCCCTCTCTCTTACCTCTTCCCCTTCTTTCTCCACCAACAGCTTTCGAATGGCCTCTGCAATCTTCCTTCTCTCCAGCCCGTTGTTCAGGTGCACTCCTACTCTCCAAACATCACTCACAACTCTCGCATTGACCTTTTGGTCCGCAAAACAGGGCATGCATATCATCGGAACCCCTTCCGAAATGCTCTCAAGAGTGGAGTTCCATCCGTTGTGAGTCCAAAATGCTCCGACAGCCCGATGAGCCAGCACCTCGTGTTGAGGTGCCCATTTCACAATCTTCCCCCTCTCCTCTAATGCCTCCAGAAAGCAACTGGGCAACTTCTCTAGAAGTTCCGAGCCGCGCACTGACCCGGGTCGAACCACCCACAAGAATGGCTGCTGGCTATCAGCTAGACCTAAAGCTATTTTGGAAAATTCTGACTCGCTCACGTCGGCAATGCTCCCAAAACTCACATAAACCACTGAGTTAGGGGATTGTTTGTCTAGCCAGGAAATGCAACTCTGGTCTTCCGCCAAGAGACTTCCCGAAGAAGATGGACCGCATTTGTGAAACGGGCCAATTGGGAACATTGCGATTGGAAATTCTTGGCGGAGTAAAGAAAGAGCGGGCTGCTCGAGGTCTTCAAATGTGTTCAGGATGACTCCTGAAGAGTCCTTGATTCCCTCAATTATGTCACATATAAGCCCGTCGAGCAGGTCAAATTCTGCAGTGTTGGTGCCTGGAAGGTCCTTCACTCGTAATGGCGGAAACTCTGGCACGGGATCTTCGAGTCGAGAGTCTGATATGCAGAGAGCCAGAAAAGAAACTGTCATTGTCACTTCAGTGGCATAATGCGGCTAATAAGAGAACGCGATCATCATAACTCGCACATTACAATCAGCCAGAGAGCTACTCTGTTAAGAACAGGGGTACTCTGACGCATCTTTATCACTTACCCTTCGTGTTTTGCAAGCCAAACACTAAAGCTAACACATGGAGTCGCCCTGTCATCCAGATATGGCATCCACCGAGTGCCCAGTATAAATCAGGAATAGAAGCTCAAAGCATCAATCCTAGAGACAAGAAAGCTGTCATACCTTCCACTTCTACTGGGAGGTACCCTCTTTCCCTGAGCAACCGAAACCCAGCGAAAACGCGAAGCGACGTGGCACCGCCGGTCCGCAACACCATCCGGCGCACTCCTGCCCTCTCCGCCGCGTCTCGCGTGAACCTGAACAGCGGGTCCACTATCAAGCACGCAATCGGTGCGTCCGGGGACGACACCTCTTCCTTCAAGCGTTCCTCGAAGGGAGCAGCGCACCAGACGTTGAGGAGCGCGATCAAGCGGACGGCGTCCGACGTGGAGGCCTCCGATTGGCCAAGGCCGTCGCCGATGGAGCGAAAGGCGAAGTGGGGGTGCGAGGATGGATCGGGAGAGTTCAAGTCGGTGTGCAGGATGGTGATGGAGAAGCCTCGGTTGTGGAGGATCTGAGCCAGTTGGAGCATTGGGTTGATGTGGCCCTGGAATGGCGCAGGGAAGAGGACGAGACGGCGGTTGTTTCTTTGGTTCATTCTGGATTGAGTTGGTGTTGGGTCACAATCACACACTAAAAACACTTGAAAGCTTGAAGCTTTTGATTGAATCTGATCTATGGTTGGTGATATCAAGAAACAGGGATTGATCCAGACAATGGGTTTTTGCAGATTTGTGAACTCTTGACTGCAACTGTGCGCATCCAAGTGAGGAAGATTGTGTTGAAGAAAAAGAAAATACTAACTAATCTTTTTCTTATATTTACAATAATTACAGTATGTTTTTATTTATACACAACAGAAACTAATTATAAATAAAACCTATTTAATAGATAGTTGATAGCTAATAGGTACTAAATAGCAAAATGACAACTAATACTAATTAATAGTTATGACAACTAACCCTACGGCTAGCAAGTAACACGGTTCCAACAGATTGTATATTTTATCAGGTCATATGATGACTGCTGACTAGAATGCAGTGAATGAAGACAAATTTGGGAAATTGATGCGATCTGATTTGTGGCTTAAGGTTCGTCAAGGCATTACATTAAGCAGCAGCCGACATCAATGGCAGTGTCGTCCTCGTGATGAGTGAATGCCCTGTTTCTACGAAGTTGCTCATTGTTCAACAAGTCAACATCCATTCAAGAAAGACTAG
>BCNH02000007.1:12247189-12258958 GCA_001662345.2 Metrosideros polymorpha var. glaberrima | reverse complement strand
CGTAGGACAGGGTTATGAAGTGATCCTTGATTGTGCACGGAGCATCTTTCCAAGAATGGGGATCAAAAGGAGAAAGCATCAATGGAATCTGTGGTAGTTACAGTGGTTAACACTTCCTTCAAGAGCTGACGACCTATTTTCAGAATCACATCTCCAGAATGTGATTGACCCATCCATCCAACTCTCGGTATGAAGACCCACCTGGTCTCAAGCACGCCCTGGCCTTCTCCTTCAAAACCAGTGCCCTCTCTCTTATTTTCTACTCCTCCTCTCTCCACCAGCAGCCTCTTGATGGCCCTTGCAATGTTGTCTCTGTCAAGCCCGCCATTCAAGTGCACTCCAACCCTCCAAACATCGCTCACATACCTTGCATTCACTCCTTGATCAGCAAAACGAGGCATGCACAACATTGGCACTCCTTCACTTATGCTTTCCAAAGTTGAGTTCCAACCATCGTGGGTCCAAAATGGTCCCACGGCAGGATGGGCCAACACTTCCATTTGAGGTGCCCATTTCACTATCTTCGAAAAAATTGTTAAGAAAGTCCTAAATCTATTGCACTTTTGCCAATTCAGTCTTAAACTTTTTAATTTTGCCAATTGAGTCCTAAATCTTTTGCATTTTTGCCAATTTAGTCCTAAGTCGCCGGCCAGGGCCTCGAGGAAGTGGCTCGGTGACTTCTGTAGCCACTCCGGATCGCAGACTGACCAGGGCCGGACCACCCACAAAAAGGGCTGCTTAGAGTCAGCTAGGCCTAGTGCAATCTCCAAGATTTCTGCCTCGCTCACGACCGCGGCGCTCCCGAAGCTCACGTAGATCATGGACTTGAGTGGCTGTTCGTCTAGCCAGGAGATGCAGCTTCTGTCCTCTGCCAGTAAGCTGCTCGAAGAAGATGTCACGCAGCATTTGTAGAATGGACCGATCGGATAAACCGGGACTGACAAAACTTCCCGGACTGACGTGAGAGCAGGGTGCTCTAGCTCTTCGAACGTGTTGAAGATGACACCGGAGGAGCTCTTGATTACCTTAATCAAGTTATCAAATAATCGGAACATCATCTCAGGTTTTTGCGAATCGACCACAGGGATGTCTCGAACTAGTAGCGGTGGAAACTCCTTCACTGCCTCTTCGGATCGTGAACCTGATACACTCAAGAGTGCGAGAAACTATACTTTATGAGTTGAAGGAAGCAAGCAATATATACGGATCTTGACACCCAGAGACACCCAGATGATTTCATATAGAAAACTACTGGCATCCACATATATCGCACGGATTTGTATGAACTACACCTATAATTATTCACCAATAACAGCTGTAGATTTTCCAGTGAAAAGCTTTATTGGTATAGACAAGACCTCTGAATGTTTATTAAGCATGTTACATTAGGTATAACAATTAAAGCACCAGACAGATTCTTCTGATCGCGTACATTGGGGAGCACCGCATGGTATTGCTCAGTTCTAACTTCTCTAATTTTAAAGAGACGTCAAACATTTTGGCCCAAAAAACAAAGACATCATTAACATTAAGTACCTCGCATCTGAATGGGTCAATTAATAAATATTGGAGAAAAGTACAAAAAAAGTCTTAAACCTATTGCATCGGTACCAATTCAGTCATAAACATTTCAATTGAACCAATTTATTCTTAAACATTTTCACATTGGTACGAATTCAGTCTATCCAGCCAATTTAGATCGGAAATTGCTGACATGGATACTAGCTGTCTTACGTGGCACGGTCGATGCTGACGTGGATATTTTAAATATTTTTTGAATTTTTGTCCTTTTTTAAAGTATTTTTCCTTTTTCTTGCTTTCCCTTGTCCCTTCGCCGGTGGTCGACAAGGGTTGGCCTCTCCTGGGCAAGGGTTGCCCTCGCCAAGCCACACCTAGGTGAGGGCGAGCATCGGCCAGGGTGGCCTCGCCGTACCTCGCTTGGCTAGGACAAGGTCCGGCGAGCGGCCATGGCTTGTGGCCAATGGCTAGCCACCTGCCACTGGCGAAAAGAAAAGGAGAGGGAAAAAATAGGAAAAAAAATCAAAAAATTATTTTAAAATGTATATGTTAGCGCTAGTTGTGTCACTTATAACGTCGGCGTCCACATAAGCAATTTTCGGCCTAATTTGTCTGAATGGATTGAATTCGTACCGATATAAAAAAATTTAGGACTAAATTGGTCTAAGTGAAAGATTTATGACTGAATTGGTACCAATGTAATAGGTTTATAACCTTTTTTTTTTTTATATTTTTTCCATATTATTGTGAAACCTAAAATAGTGATCTATGGTGGAATATTGCTAGTTTTTATAGTCATGAACATCTACTCACTTGTGTTATGCTTTTTCGATGAACAATGCAGAAACGATTTACTAAGATTGACAAAAATTGGGTTATGTAAGCCCGTCTTAATGCTCTAAAATTTATAACAACATGATTAAAGAAAATCGAATTTGACCACCCAAATCCATTTGCAAAAGCCCTTCATCAAAACTATGGCAGTGATGAAAAAACTTTATTCATTCATCACAGAACACACATGATCAGATCTTTTGAACCGAGAAAAGAGAAGCATACACTAACTCGCACCGTGCAACCCCAAAAAAGCGTACCATCTATTGGAACATATCCTTTTTGGTTGAGAACCGGAAGTACAGTATAAACATAAAGTGATGTCGCGCCGCCAGTCCGCAACACCAACGCACAGACCTTCAACCTCTCGGCTACACCGCACGTGAAGCTGAACAGCTGATCTGATATCAAGCATGCGACGGGCACCGCATCACCATCCGGCGACGACATCATTTCCCGCAGGCATTCCTCATAGGGGCTCGCGCACCGGGTGTTGAGGAGTGAGATGAGGCCGGGGAGGTCCAATATGGAGGCCTCCAATTGGTCGAGGCTGTCGGCGATATCGGAAGGCAAAGTGAGGGTGGGAGGACGGATCTGGGGCGATGAAGTGGGTGTGAAGGATGGTGATGGAGAAGCCTCGGGTATAGAGGATCCGACCCGGTTGGAGCATTGGGCTCATGTGGCCATGGAATGGTAGAGGGAAGAGGACCAAACGGTGGTTGTTTCTCTAGTTGATTGTGGACTTTGTTTCTCGGGTAGCTCGTACATGATTGGAGGGAGGTTTCCTTGAGATGTATACAGAAGCTCTAATTTCGTTGCTCAATATGGTATTTACAAGTTGGGTTTATAAAGCAAGTCTTGCTGATCATGGGAGAATCATGTGATGATATATTAGGTTTAGGTGAGCATGTGTCAAGAGACGCCATGAACAATTTTTAGGCACTCTTCTGTCTTTTGCTCTCTTGTTTTCTTTTTCGTGTCTTTTTTCTCTTTTGCTACTTCTCCTCATGTGCAAGTAAACCCATTAAACAGGTGGGTCGAGTTGAGTTTGAATCAAATTAGAAATTGCCTGACCTAAATTGATCCAGTTTATATGTAATGCAAATTCAATAACCCATAACACATCACGATCCGGATCCATTCTTAACAATTTTTTTCTTCATAAATTACTGTCCTTGAAGAATTGGCGACTCCACGGATTGGCTCCTCGAGTTAGTGACTAGTGAGGCAGCTCAAGGGTGAAGTTATGGATGGGGGCATGAAGATAGTAGATCTTGCCCGAGTGACTAGCAATGCCTTTGCTCTCATAAACTGATTCGCTCCCAAGCATCGGCCGGCCATGGTTGCGAGAGTACGACAGTTAGTCAATTATGGAACACAAGAGAAACAAATCTATTATTTTGTATAATGACTAAATGTCCTCAACATGAGCAACAAGTTTTTCTACAATTTTTTTTGTTGCTTTCGGAAAAATATCCATTTTAAAGATAAATTCACAAACATTTCAATTGTTAGTCACTTAAAAGTGCAGTTGAAGGTGACTCAGCTGATAAGAACAAGTCAAAAAGATCTAGTATAATCTGCTTATATATTTAGCATGATCTGTATTTGAATAATAAAAAATGAAAGTGAAAATAACATGGATAGATTGTGTAATGGATAGTAGGCAACTCTAGGATATCCAAGGAAGAGGTAACCATGCACCGTGAAGTGAACAGCATACCAAACGCCCATTCTATTACGCATGAGCTCATCTTTTGCGAAACAAAATATCTCATAGAAACTCCATTGATTTTACGGAAAAATGAATAATTAGGAAAATATTTTTTTTTATAAATAATCACTTGCATTGTTTGAAATAATTAGTCACAAAAATTATATCTAAAGTTTTTTGTAAATAGTGAAAATATTTTTCATTTATTCATTTCTCTAAATGATATAAGCAATCATTTTTAAGAAAATATTTTATAAATTTTTCTTTTTTCGCTAAACAAACGCACAAAAGTCTACCTTTCTTCTTTCTTCTTCTTCATCCAATTCTCCATCAACAATCATTCACAATCCTATCCAAAAAGCTCAAATCAAACTCCCCCTAAAATCCTTCCTTCCGCACACTCCTTTCTTTCACTCCACCTCTTTTCTTCTTCCATTCAATCAAAACACCCCTCGCTCAGTCAATTCATCAAACACCTATCACTCCCTCTCTCTCGATCGACCCAGAAGAAATCGAATTTGCTCTCCCATGGACGCCGCCACCACCAACACCCTCCTCGACCTGTTGGAGTCAACACCTAATGTGAAAACAAAGGAGATGAAGTCGGCAAATTGAAAGCTGAGGCATGTGGCGGTTGTCAAAGAAAGTAGCCAAAAAGGAATTCTCTTCTACATCATAATTCTAGAGAAAGCCTGCATGAAGATGGGTTCACATTATTATAATATATTATTGGGAGTTGTCGGAAGGTTGTAAGGACTGCTGTCCTTTCTCAAGAAGAAAGGAAGGGCACATGTGACAAAATTTCTATTCCAGAAGTTAATTTCTAGAAAGAAATTGATTTTTCTATTTCTATTTTAGAAATCAATTTCTAAGAAAAGAAATGTGTTTGATAACGACACAAAATTTCTATTTCTGAAATAGAAATTCGTTTGATAACAGCATAAAATTTCTATTTCTCCGGCGGCCGGCGTCCTGCAACCGGCATCCGGTGGTCGGCGGCCATCAGCGGGTAGTAAGTGGCAGTGGGCGGCGATGGGTGGTGAGGGTGGTCGGCGGGCAAGCAGCAAATGGCCGGCGGCGGGCGACGACAGCGGGGAGCCATGAGAGAGAAGAGAGAGAAAATTTTGATTTCTGATTTCTGTTTCAGAAATCAAGAAGCTGAAAATTTTAACTTCTGATTTCTATTTCAGAATGATTTCTGAAACAAAAAGTTATTTCAGAAATAGAAAAATGAAGTTGCGTTACCAAACGGATTTCTGTTCCAAATCTGTTTCAGAATGATTTCTGGAACAGAAATTAAGAAATTGAAGTGTTGTCATGCGCACCCTAAACGGTGTAAGCGAATGGTTTCACTTGCGCGTAGGAACGGGTAACAAATTCATATTTTACATAAATTTTTTGGAAATAGGTCAACCTAAAATTAAGACATAGATCGTAAATGGGTTATAAAAAAGCCAAAAAAGGTTAGCCGACGTGATCTTATCTTTCTTTTTCTTCAAAGCCTGCTGGTTTTTTTATTCTCGGTCAGCTTTCTCCCATTTTCTATCCTCTTTGCTGAACGTCTCTGGTCTTTTTCCTCTTTCTTTTCACGCCCAACCCATGTCCTCTCTTGTCTCGCCGCCTCACTCTTGCTGGCAAGTCAAATGGGTGGGTTAGATCGGGTTGAATTTGGATTGGATAAAAGATGGTCCTACCAAAATTAACACATTTAACCCATTTTAATTAATTTATATGTAATGCAAACTTAGGGTGAGTAGGATTACATTTTTGTTTTTGGGCACAATTTTTTAGCAGAAATTTTATTTTTTTTATTCTGTTCCCGAGCAGAATAATATGTTTGGTAACTGTACAAATTTATATTCTCGAAATAGAAAAAGAACATAAATGCGTTTGGTACAATCCTAAAAAATTTAATTCCCAATTTTTTTTTCATTTAATTATAAAAATGTTAGTGGAGGCGACGGCGGTAGCTAGCGTTGGGCAGCAGTGGCCGGCATCGGGTGGCAGTGGTGGCCGGCAACGGGCGGTGGCAACACAGGAGGGGGTGAAAAGAGTGGCGAGAAAGAGTGAGAGTGAGATAAAAAAAAAAGTAGATTCTTTTTTTTGTTCCTAGGAACAAGAAGAAACTTTTTTTTAATTTTTATTTTTATTCCAAATCTATTCCTGGGAACATAATAGTTTCCAGGAACAAAAAAGTTACCAAATAGGTCTTATTCCTGAGAACAAAAGAATCGAGAATCAGATAATTTGGAGCGTTACCCAACAAGCCCTTAGTGACTCATATTAGACTCGATCAGTATTTGTACCCGATACGACCCATTTACTAAAATGATTACATATTTAATCAACCTATGAAAATCAATATCCACATTGTTAACCCATCTTAAGCTCTTGACGTGTATATATTATTTGGATAAAATCGCTATTTTAACTATAAGATACTAAATAATTGGCTTTCAATATTGCATAGAATTTAATTCACAAAGAAGAATAAGAGAAAGTTAGTACTTGATAGTGACTTTAAAAAAGTACGGCAGAAACTAACTTAAAAGAATCGAAAATTTAATTAAATGGAATGTAAGCTATTGAAAAAGATGATTTATACTAACCATGGATTGTAATGACAAGAACTAAGGGTGTTTTGTTTCGTGAAAAATGAATAATTTGAAAAATATTTTCCTAAAAATGATTGTTTGTATCACTTATAAAAATGAATGAATGGAAAAAAAATTTCACCTTCCCCAAAAACTGTTTGGACATAAATTATTATCAATAATCAAAACGTTTTTCATTGAATTATTTCAAGCAATACTAAATATCATTTCTTGAAAAATGTTTTTCAAATCATGCATTTTCTACAAAACAAATGGAGGTTGAGAATATTACATAAAAATAACAATGCCAAATGCAACCAAGGAAAGATATACACCAATAACCAAAAAACGAAAGGTACAAGATTAACAAAAATAAAAAATAATGGGGAAAAAAAGAAGCCATCTTAATATTTTTAATGAGAATGAAGTCCAGCCCATCTTGTGGGCCGACTAAGACTTTTCTGAACTTGGAATAGCCCAAGAAGTCCTTTATTATTTTATAGAGGGTGAAAAGAGAGTTACAAAGATTGAATTTGGGTAAATTTTGAACCTATTTAACACACATTTTTTTTGGCATTGCCACTCTAAGCCTATTTGTAATCCATTTACTGAACATAACTAACACATATAATCACTCAGCCTATAAAATATGAGTTATGAAATGAGTTTATAACCTTTTTTATAGGTCTAGTCTTGCCAAATTGCCACAAGTAAAATCGATGAGGACTTCATGGTTGATGGTGACCAATGAGGACACATGAAGCAGTTCTTGAGGGGTTAACGGGAAAAGTCAGACCAATCAGTCGTTTTGTTGAGATGTGACGGGGATGGCTCGCATCGGCCGATTTACAAAAGACACAACCTTGCCTAGGTGGATGTTCAAAGTGGACATGCTATTTTCGAACAATGTGCATATTTTCTAAATGCCGAAAATGCAACAAAGAATTCGAATGTGCAACTAACATTGTTGTTTTGTTTGGGGATCAAATTTCTAATATTTAGCAATGAATTCGATCCCTAAAATTTTCAAAAGCAAGAATGATATTTGGATGAAAATTAAGATGTCAACAAATGACAGTTCAGATTGAGTTTAAAATCCATACTAGGTTCATGGATACTTTCTCAGAAATCGAAAATTTGATCACCAGTTGGACTTAATTACATTTTTTAGCAAGGAAAACTTAAAATTTGATTACTCCAACTAAACATACCGTTGACATGAGTAGTATGTTAATTTATTTAATATGTGTCTAAGTGTGACATAAATAACTTGAAAGTGTTGATTAGCGAACGGCAGGTGTATTGTTTATTAAAAAACGGAACGACTTGATTATGATGTGACCATGATTGAGCTCGGACAACATGTGATTATTTACAAGACAATATGTGTCTGACCAATCCGTCCAAGGCTTGGCATGAAGAGCCGCCTTGTCTCAAGTAAACACTGGCCTTCTCCTTCAAAACCAATGCCCTCTCTCTTATTTCTTCTCCTTCTCTCTCCACCAACAACCTCTTGATGACCCTTGCAATGTTGTCTCTCTCAAGCCCACCATTCAAGTGCACTCCAACCCTCCAAACATCGCTCACATACCTTGCATTCACTCCTTGATCGGCAAAACAAGGCATGCACAACATTGGCACTCCTTCACTTATGCTTTCCAAAGTTGAGTTCCAACCATTGTGGGTCCAAAATGCTCCTACGGCAGGATGAGCCAACACTTCCATTTGAGGTGCCCATTTCACTATCTTCCCTCTCCCTTCCAGCGCCTTGAGGAAGTGGCTCGGTGACTTCTGTAGCTACTCCGGATCGCGGACCGACCCGGTTCGGACCACCCACAAAAAGGGCTGCTCAGAGTACGCTAGGCCTAGTGCAATCTCCAAGATTTCTGCCTCGCTCATGGCCGCAAGGCTCCCGAAGCTCACGTACATCACAGACTTGGGCAGCTGTTCGTCTAGCCAGGAGATGCAGCTTCTGTCCTCTGCTAGGAAGCTGCTCGAAGAAGATGTCATGCAGCATTTGTGGGATGGACCGATTGGGAAAAAGGGGACGGACAAAACTTCCCGGAGCGACGCAAGATCAGGGTGTTCGAGCTCTTCGAACGTGTTCAAGATGACGCCACGAGTTCTTGATTGTCTTGATCAGGTTATCCAATATTTGGGACATCATCTCGGGTTCCTTTGAATTGACCGCCGGGATGTCTCCAACTAGTAACGGTGGAAACTCCTTCACTGCCTCTGCCGATCGAGATCCTGATACACTCAGAGTGCAGCAATAAACCATACTTTTATCATTGAGAAAGAAATTCACTAAGTACGGAAAAGCAAGCAATATATAGATCTTGACATCCAGACTTGCTCAGATAATATTATATTGAAAACTACTGGCATACACATACATTGCACGGATTTTTATAAAGTACACCTACGATTACTTACCAATAAAATCAGTAGATTTTCCTGTGAAAAGCTTTTTGATATAGACAAGAATTTTGAATGTTTATTAAGCAATTTCTGAAATTGTTACGGATAAGAATTAAAACACCAGATAGATCCTTCCGATCACGTACATTGCGGAGCAACGCATGGCTGGGATCAGTTCTAACTTCTCTATTGTAAAGACACGTTAAGCATTTTGGCCAAAAGAACAAAGTCATTGTTAAACACTAAGGACCCTCAAGTCTGAACGAGTCATTTAGCAATTATTTTGAAATTTGAAGTAGCATTCAATGGCGGAATATTGCTAGTTTTTCTTGAGTCATGAACATCAACTCACCTGTGGTGAAAGAACATGTTATGGTTATCCAATGAACAATGCAAAAATGATTTACTAAGATAATATAAGTACGATATATCTTATCGTAATCTAAAACTCATATTAATATGATTAAAAAAAAGCGAATTTGACGACCACCCAAATCCATCTGCAAAAGCCCTTTATCCATGGAATAAATTGTCCAAAAAGTCATAAACCCATTGTACTTTTGCCAATTCAGTTATAAATCTTTCAATTTTACTAATTGAGTTCTAAACCTTTTCACACTTTACTACTTAAGTCCATCTAGCCAATTTTGGCTAGAATTTGCTTACGTGGCACGGCTGGCGTTAGCGCTAACATGAACAATTTTCAATAATATTTTAATATTTTTCGAATTTTTTAAAAGATTATTTCTTTTTTCTCCTTTTTTTTGTCCTTTCTTCTTCGTGGCTAGTGAAGGGTCATCGGCCACAGGCGATGGCTGGCAAGGGTGACCTTCACCCAGGCCGCGGCGGCCTCACCAAGCGTCTCCTTGGCCCAGGTGAGCTGGGCAAGGGTCGGCCTCGCTAGATCCAGCGAGGCCGACCCTCACCTAGGTGGCCATCGCTTGTGGCTAGTGGCGCTTCACCGGCCACGAAGAAGAAAGGGAAAAAAAAAGGGAAAAATTATTTAAAAAATTTGAAAAATATTAAAGTATTATTAAAAATTGTCCACGTCAGTGTTGGCCTTATCGTGTGGCAAGGTCAACGTCTAGGTCAACAAATTCCGGTCAAAATTGACTAGATAGACTCAACTGACAAAGTGTAAAAATGTTTAGGATTCAATTGGCAAAATTGAAAGGATTAGAACTTAATTGATAAAAGTAGTTTAAGACTTTTTGGACAATTTTCTCTCATCCAAGCTAGGGCAATGAAGGAAAAAATCGACTTTTTTGTTCTTTCATCACAAAACACACAGCAATCAGAACTTTGAACAGAGAAGAGAAGCATAAATTAACATACACCGTGCAACACCACATAGGCTTACCATCTGTTGAAAGGTATCCTTTTTCCTTGAGAACCGGATATATAGTGTAAACACAAAGCGACGTCGCGCTGCCGGTCCGCAACATCAACGCACGGACCTTCAACTTCTCGGCTACACCGCAAGTAAAGTTGAATAGTGAATCAGATATCAAGCACGCCACGGGCACCGCCTCACCACCCTGCAACAACATCATTTCCCGCAGGCATTCCTCGAAGGGGCTCGCGCACCGGGCGTTGAGGAGTGTGATGAGGCCAGCAATGTCCGATATGGAGGCCTCCGATTGGTTGAGGCCATCGGCGATGGATCGGAAGGCAAAGTGAGGGTGGGACGACGGATCTGGGGCGTTGAAGTTGGTGTGGACGACGGTGATGGAGAAGCCTCGGGTGTAGAGGATCCGACCCAGTTGGAGCATTGGGTTTATGTGGCCTTGGAATGGTAGAGGGAAAAGGATCAGACGGCGGTTGTGTCTTTGGTTCATTGTGGACTTTTGTTTCTCGGGTCGCTCGTGCGTTGATGGAGGGAGGTTGTCTTGATATATATACAGAAGCTTTGTCAGAAGCTTTAATGTTTTTGTTTCTTATGGTCTTGACAAGTTGGGTTTATAAAACAAGTCTAGCTGTTCATGCGAGTTATAATATAGGGCTCGAGTTGGATCGGTCGTAGAGAATCATGAAATGAATATTAGGTTTAGGTGAGCATCACATGTGTCAAGAGAAGTCATGAACATATTTTAGGCACTCTTATTTGCAGCAGAAAAAATCACGAAATATAATATGGTTACTTACGTAAGCAAGGACGTTTCCCAGTATCGTGTAGCATTTGGTGTTTGATGATCGACAACTATACGACACTTGTAAATGTGGTCCAATCCATGTTCAATGTGATAAGAACGATTCAGAAGATTGGCATTTTTGTGTGGTCCATCCAGGGATCTCTCCCTCAACCTTAGGTCACTATAATCAAAGTGTACATTATTCTAATTTGCATACAAAGCGCCGTAACATGCAAAAATTAAAATAATTTCTCCATTGACAATTGAGATTTATTATTTAGTCATTCAACTGCTTTTGAAGAATAGCTTTTCGAGAGATTGTAAAATCAACCCTATTTAAGTGTACACATTGTTATTAGCGGTCCCGCTTTTGCTATCAGATGACTTGTTACAAGATCTCAAACGATTTTTCGCTAGTGCGTAGCACCAAATATAGAACTTCTAACCTATAAACTTGTAATTGACGGATATAGAATTCAAGAATCGTTTTTTTTTTCCTTCGCAAGTAATAGGGTCAGGATGAAATAATTGTATATTCTAACCCATTTATAAGCTC